>CAUYUJ010003692.1:0-12500 GCA_963575745.1 Prorocentrum cordatum
GTGTGCGTGCGTGTGTGTGTGTGTGTGTGAGCGTGTGTGTGTGTGTTTGTGTGTGTGCGTGCGTGTGTGCGTGTGTTTTCTTTCACCGCCTTCCGCCGAGGAAGAGGTGTCAGCCATCCCTTGGCGGCGCGCCAGGGGGGGGGGGAAAGGCAGAAGGGCGGGCCACGGCGGGCCTCTCTCCGACTGCCGGAGGGCTTCCGTGAAGCACCGCCGCCTCCTGAGGAGGGCCGCCCCCCTCCTCGCCGTCCTCCTCCTCCTCCTCCTCCTCCTCCGCCTCCTCCTCCTCCTCTCCTCCTCCTCCTCCGCCTCCTCCTCCTCCGCCTCCTCCTCCTTCCCCTCCTCCTCCTCCGCCTCCTCCTCCTCCGCCTCCTCCTCCTTCCCCTCCTCCTCCTCCGCCTCCTCCGCCTCCTTCGCCTCCTCCTCGCCGTCCTCCTCCTCCTCCTCCTCCTCCTCCTCCTCCTCCTCCTGCGAGATGCTGGGAGTCCCAAAGCCGTCTGGTGACAGACCGTGCGGTGGCCTCGAAGTCCCACGGGCCTCACCGCCCGGTCCGTCGCCGCACCGTTTCGGCACTCTGGAGGCCCCCGTCGCCAGAGACGTTCTTGGAGACCGTGCGGTCACTCCGAATGCCCACGGATTCGCCCGCCGGTCTGGCCCGATTTGGTTCCGACGTGGGTCCTCCGCTGGAAGGCTCCCAAGTGGGGCTGGTGTAGATGGGCTCGGAGGGTCGGACCGCATCGGTGACGCATCGGCGACGTCGATACGGAGATACTCGGGCTTCGGATCGTGTCGCATTTAGCCCCCACATCAAGTCCTCACTCGGTCTCAGCCGGAGGCTTCGGCTCATCCCGCCACCGCGCTAGGGTTGAGGGTCAGCGGCCTCCTGGATACACATCACGGTCTCTTGGAATGCCTGTCGGGGCCTCTTAGAGGGCTCAGGGAGAACACGAACTGACGTTTCGATCCTGCTCCAACCCAAGATGACCCCAAGATACCCCCCAGAGGCCCCCGAGGCGCCCCAAAGAGGCCTGGGAGGTCTCCAGGAGGCCTCACGAGGCCCCGAGGAGGCCCTCAAGGAGCCCGCGAGGGGCGCCCAAGAGCCCTCCAAGAGCCCCCCAAGAGGCATCCCAAGATACCATCTAAGATATCCCATTATGAACTCAAGAGGCCTCTGACCACCCAAACATGGTGGTGCGATGGGCCGAATGCCATTAGATGCTCGTTGGGCACCCACTGGCAGGCCTGAGCTGGATAGCGTATCGTGACGTCGGACCGGATCGGATCGGATCGCGCCTGAACCTGCACGGAATGGGATCGGGGTCGGCTCCTTTGGGATCGCGGATGCGGGATCGCCCCCCGCAGGCCAGAAGGGGAATCGATTCGTCTCGGATCAGATCGGTTAGCGATCGGAATCGAACTTTGGGGATCGGATCGGATCGGATCAGACCGTGAGCAGCCCTGACCGGCAGTCCGACGTCTTGCTCGATGTGCCCCCCTGGGTCCTCCCCGGCCCGTGCCGATGAGGCGCACACCGGATGGGGGGCTGCCCGCGAAAGTGTGTGTGTGTGCGTGTGTGCGTGTGCGTGTGCGTGTGCGTGAGTGCGTGAGTGCGTGCGTGCGTGCGTGCGTGTGTGTGTGTGTGTGTGTGCGTGCGTGTGTGTGTGTGTGTGTTTGTGTGTGTGTGTGTGTTTGTATGTTTGTGTGTTGATCTCGTGCAATCTTGCTGTGGGTTTCGGCGCCCTCCTGGAGGGCGGAGTCTGGCGCCACGGGCCCGAGCTGGGCGGGCTCACATAACGTCGAAGCGTGGCCACAAGAGCGAGGATCAAGATCATGAGCTCCGTCTCCGAAGGCAATACGCCCCATGGATAAAATCCCCATGTGCGAAACATTCCAAAGTGTGGGGGTCAATCACCCAAAGCAGAAGGGAGCCCTCCGAAGCCTGAGCTGTTCTTAACCCTCGTGTTAGGTCGGGCATGTCCCCCTACAGGCGGATTTTTGGCCCAAAATTAAGATTAGTCAAATAATAATTCAAATTATTCAAAAATAATGGGAAAAATCGTCCCCTGACTATTTTGAATATTCCTCCTGTAGAGGGACAGGCCCGACTTAAAAGCAGTGTGGTCTGATTCGGGGGGGGCTCTGACTTGAGTTGTCCTGGAGAGTGCCAGTTAGATCTGGGAAAAGGCCGCACTTTCATGGCTTGTCTGGGTCTAATTAGGTCGGGCGTGTCCCCCCATACAGGCAGATTTTGGGCGAAAAATAAAAGAAAAGCCGAACATATTCAAAAGTAGACAAAAAGATTCAACACATCGTCCCCAGAGCATTTTCTTGTACAATCTTTGAATATTCCCCCTGTAGAGGGACGGGCCCGACTTGACTCTCATATGGCTCGTCTGGGATGGTTGTGGCCCCCTCCCTTCTTACTGCGAAGTGTGGAGCAGTGTGCCCTGGGTGACCTGGGCCCCCCGACTTCTCGCGCCGCGCCCCGCGACGCGCCGCGCGCGGCCGCCCTCGCGCTCTCGAGCTGCCGCCTCGGAGGAGGAGCGCTCTCCTCCTCCTCCTCCTCCTCCTCCTCCTCCTCCTCCTCCTCCTCCTCCTCCTCCTCCTCCCCGCCCCCCTCTACGCTCCTCCCCAATCTCGTCCTCCCACGACCCACGATCACCCCACGAGAGCTCTCGAGATGCCGCACGAGGCACCAGCGTCTCCGCGCCCGCGCGGGTGGCCCGCGTTCAGCGAGCGAAGAGCGGTATCCAATAAACGTTTTCGCCGTCGGGGACACCTGCCCCATGGGCGGCCGGAAAGTTTATACCCCCTACGGTGCCACCGTAAGGGTATAAACTTTCCAGCCGCCCAGGGGGCAGGTGTCCCCGACGGCGAAAAAGTTTATTTGATACCGCTCTTCGCCCGTTAACGCGTGGCCGTGCGCGGGCCAAGCTCCGCGGCCCGAGGGCCGGAGCCGGCAGGACGTCGGCGGATCCGTGCCACCACGGATCGCGCGGCGCGCCTCGGCAACGGGCTCCTCCTCCCCCTCCTCCTTCCCTCCTCCTCCTCCTCCTCCTCCTCCTCCTCCTCCTCCTCCTCGTCCTCGTCCTCCTCCTCCTCCTCCTCCTCCTCCTCCTCCTCCTCCTCCTCCTCGTCCTCCTCCTCCCTGCACACCACTCTGCGCCCAAAGGCTGCCACAGCGCGCACTGTCGCAGGAGCCATGCTGCGGGCACCGTCGGCGCCCCGAGACCGCCGCGTCGCACGCTGGGCGGGTGAATGTTCGCAGGGGCTCCGGGCAAGCCACAAGCGCGCCAGTGCAAGAGCTGCCGATCACAAGAAAATCACTTCGCAGGCGCACTCCCCGAATCAGGCCCAGCATCCGTCGACCATCTTACACCCACCGTTCCTGAGCTGTCACCACTCTTCCTTCCCCTCTGCCCCGCGTGGGTCCGGATGGCCTTGAAGAGCATCAAGGCCTTGCCGTTGTCCACCCTGGTCGGGCCATGCCATCAACGCTATAGGTATGGTGCGCGCGATAGCTGGACAACTCCGCATCTGCCTCGCACCCGCACGAGTGGAACCACATGCGCGGCAGCGTTGCATGCCTGGAGTGTAGGCGGCGAGCCAGGGGGGGAAGTGAGAAGGGGCGTACCTTCTCAGAAGGTTCAGAAGTCCCCCGGACTTCTGAGAAGTTTTCTAAGCCTTCCCCGAAGACAGAAAAATCTTCTCAGAAGGCGCGAGGGCTTCTGAGAAGTCCCGCCGCCTTCTGAGAAGGCCTTCTCCCTCTCAATTCCCCCCCTCGCTCGCCGCCGAGGGTGGGCACCCAAACGGTCATTTCCCGCCCGAGGGAGCGATGCCCAGCGAACGTCTGCTCAGCCACCGCGGGGCGGAGGGGCTGGGCAGGCCCCCCCCCCTTGGGCGCCCGAGTTATCCGGGGTAACTCGGGTCCGGGGTAACTCGGGCTTGGATTCCCGAAAAAAGGAACCCGAGTTAGCCCTGACCCGAGTTACCCCTGATGATTCGGGGCTCTGGATGCCCGAATTATCTGGGGTAACTCGGGTCTGGGGTAACTCGGGTTCGGATTCCCGAAAACCGAACCCGAGTTAACCCTGACCCGAGTTACCCCTGATGATTCAGGGCTCTGACCCCCCCGCGGCACGCAGAAGGTGAGCGGGTCCTGGGGGCCAAAGGCCACCACCGGCACTCGAGGCTCTCTCTCCCTCCCCGCGCGGGAGGGGCCCCAACCACCCCGCAGGAGGAGGAGGAGGAGGAGGAGGAGGAGGAGGAGGGCTGCCCTTCCCCCCATTGGACTCCAAAAACTCTCCCCTTCCCGCGCGCGGCGGGAGGGGGGGGGGTTCGCCTCCCCCCCCTCCTCCTCCTCCTCCTCCTCCTCCTCCTCCTCCTCCTCCTCCTCCTCCTACCCGGTACTCGAGATTCTCTCCTTCCAGCGCGCGGGGGGCCTTCGCCCAAGGCACTCGAGACTCTCGTCCTCCCGCGCGAGGAAGAGGGGGGACACTCACCAGGTAGTCACGCCACAGGCCCAAGGAAATACCATTCCTCTCGACTCGGACGGAGCGGGTAAAAGATCGTTACGCTCGACTCGTCACGCGGCAACGCCTGGGGGGCAAAACCCATATCATTCCATTGTACTCGCCAAGTTGCAACGCAGGAGGGCGTCAAATCTTCCACCTTCCTCGTCACGTGGCAACGCCAGGGAACAGAGAAGACATACCATGCCACTCTTATCACTCGGCAGGTAGCCACGCCCGCTGCCGACTCTAGTATACGTTCCACGTTGCAGCGTAGCGTGCCAGACAACATACCATTCCACTCTACTCGTCAGGCAGAAACACCTGGGGAGGCAAAACGAATACGATTCCGTTCCACTCGCCACGTGGCACCGCAGCGTGGCAGCAAAGGCACCTGTTCGACTTTATTCGTTACGTGGCCACGCCAGGGGACAGAGAAGACAGGCCACGCCATTCAACTCGGCACGCTGCAACGCCGTGGGGACAAAACAAACCGATTCTATTCTAGTCGCCACGTGGCATCGCAGCGCGGAGGAAGACATACACTTCTACGAAACTCGCCAACGCAACGGGCTGGAACAAATACCATTCCACTCTTCTCGTCACGCCGCAACTCCTGATGGGGGCAAACACATCTTATTCCATTACACTCGTCAAGTTGCCACGCATCTGGCCAGAAAAAACACATTACATTCGACCTGGGCGGGGTGGGAACAAAGTACCATTCCGCTCGACTCGTCACGCGGCAACCCCTGGGGGAGCACTACACACGTCATCACACGAGTCTCGCCACGCGCCACGCAGCAGTCCGGAGAAAGACACCATTCCACTCGACTTGGGCGGGGCGGAACAGCTACTATCCCACTCGACTCGTCACGCGGCAATGCTTGGGGAGCGACGCACAGTTTATTCCCGTAGGGGGCCACATGCGAACCCTACCCCTACACCCCACGATTTCTGAGGGGGAGGGTGGGGTTCACTTCGCTCGGGAGATCCCGAGCGAAGTGAACCCCACCATTCCACTCTACTCGTCACGCGGCAGCGCCTGCGGGGCGACAGACAGATCATTCCGTTCCCTTTGCCACGTGGCAGCGCAGCGTGGCGGAACAAGAACGCCTTGTCTATGTTCCTCATCACGTGTGGCACCGCCTGGAGAGCGAAAGAAGGACCATGCCACGCTACTCGGCATGTCAGTAGCGCCCGAGATGCGAGGCAAGGCGATGCTAGTCTAGTCGCGACGCCGCCAGTCGCCACGTCGCCCGCACCTTCCCCCGCGTGCGGGGAGGAGAGAGTCTGGAGTGCCCGAAGAGGGAGGGGGGGGAGGGCGCGCGCGGGAAGGAGCGTCTCGAGTGCCAGAGGAGGGGAGAGGGGGGGCCCAACGCGCGGGAAGGAGAGAGTCCCGAGTGCCGGAGAGGAGGTGGGTGGGGGGTGGGCGGAGCCCGCGCGCGGGAAGGAGAGAGTCTCGAGTGCCCGGGGGGACGGGCACCCCCTTCCCTCCCCCGCCCGCGCCGCGTTCGTCGGGTGCCGCTCTATCAGGCATCCCCTAATGCCCCCCACAACCGTGACGGGCTCTGAAAAGCGACTTGGAGACAGCCGAACAAGGGCTCCATGATAACTGGAAAGTCCGCTTAGAAGGTTTCACGAAGTCTGGCACGACCCGAAGACCCCGAGAACCTCTCCAATAGGGCTCCAACCCCGAAAACCTCTAGGCACAATCCAAAGCTGGCCCACAACAACCGTCATACTCATGAAGAATAGAACACACAGCAAAGCAACATTGGCGCACAGAAGCTTCATTCGAGCACTGTGGTACGTAGATCGTTTGCAACAAAACACGCCACAGCATGGCGCACACCGTGCCGTACCATGGAGTAGCGCACTGTGGTATAACAGCGCGGGCCATCTTGTAGCATAACATGGAATCTAATTTTACGACATGCCCGTGTATACCACTGTAGATGACGTCTTGAGGTAACACGGTTGCATAACATTGGATGCCCTAGTCCAGAACAACGTAACATGTAGCACGAATTATTACCGACACCGAGCATCGCGGCACATCGTACCGTCATACCATGTAACAGAGCGCCCCCGATAATCACAGGGCGAGGATACAAACATCTGGGTTCCAGGAGAAAATGAACTTTTCCCAGCAGGTGGTAGCATAAAGAAGGGGGAGGAGGAATGAACGTACTCTTTCGGAATGCACGGATGTACGACATGTCCTATGGTAAGCCGTGCTCGCTCTTGCGGGGCCTCCCTGGAGGGGTGGGAGGAGTAGGAATCCAGACAACGACTGCGGCATAGCGATGCCATGCTCGCTCAGACGGGGCCTCCCTGGAGGGGTGGGATGATGTTAATAATGGCAATGGCAAGGATGATGATGATGCTGCTGCTGTTGATGATGATCGTGGTAATCATGAGCCTAAGCTTCTGTCTACGACTGGTACTTTCCCTGGTGATAATCAAATTCGGCCCCCCGTCAGCCCTCCGCCGCGCAAAACTGTCGAGGCTGGAGATGATCAGCTAAGTGGTGTGAAGGGGGGTAGGCTTGATTATCTGGGGCATGCGGTCAACAACACGACATAGCCAAACCATGCATTGCATCGCGTAGAACGGTCTCGCATGGCATGCCAGATTCATGAGACCACGTATAGCACAGAACACCATCACGCTGAAGGCCATGTAACAGCGTTGACTAGCGTAGCGTTGAGTGACATACCACGTTCTGGTATATTAAGTCAGACGACGCAAGAACATGCCAGACCCTCCAAGAGAGGCACATCCCCTCATGTACGCCTCGCCAAACCCTCGAACTCGGTGTTTCGTGAAACACCGAGACACAGCATGGATGTGCCTGAACATAGGAACTCGACACATCTCCTTGTAGAACTTGGTTTCAGGTTCTAGAAGGCCGGGCAGGATACCCAGCGCAATCGTGGAACAGACTTGGCGCAGCATACGCTATTACACTCACATGGCATGTTGGTTCACACACCAATGCAAGACTACGCTAAAACATTGACCTTCCATGGGGTTCGTCCAAACATTGTGGGAAACAGTCATAATGGCGTTCTGGAGCCCACTGGTGCTTCTTACCACAGGGTGGGAACAACACCCGAGCGGCAGCTGCGAACCTCCACGGCAACCCCAGCATGGGAATCCTGCGCCCGAACATGCGACACATGTTGCCCAAGCGGAATGCCTCACAGCGCCCTTTCATATAAAAGCCCACGGGCGAATCCAGATCTTCGGCGCCTACTGAGCCCAACTGCCTCGCTCGTGTTGCAAAGACCCGCAAGCCAAAACGGCGAGGCGCCTCGAGAAAGCGATTATCAGTTATGGAGAGTCTGGCGGGGGGCCTAGAAGTCCCCTGCTGCAGCCGCCGTATCTGCCTCCAGCGTTCCAGTGCCATTCACGGCTTTGGTTCTCGAGAGCTTGCTGGTGGGGGGCTTGTGGGCGCGCTTGCACGCGCAAGAGCGCCTACCACCGGACCACGCAGACGAGTCTTCCAAACAGCGACTCGCCCTTCTGGAGAGCTTGGCGCACTCGGCGGACGAAGTTTGAACCATCCCCGCACATGAGGCCACAGGAGGAGGAGGAGGAGGAGGAGGAGGGAGGATGAGGAGGAGGAGGAGGGGGAGGAGGAGGAGGAGGAGCAGGAGGAGGAGGAGGACGGGTCGCCTGAGCCCTTCGGAGAGACCCTCCAAGCTCTTGCCGCTGGCGGGATAACGATCTGTCAAGAGGCCGTGGGGAATATCAACACTGTGCAGGAGGCGGGATGCAGTCATGGTGCGACCGTGAGGAGCACAACATAAGGAACGGCATGCTTTGTTGGCCACAAGGGGTCTGGGCCAAGAACAGGTTCCACGACACGAGTATCAGGAACGGCCCGAAACCCCGAGACCCTCTTGAGCCTGACGCGGTCCTTATTTCAGCGTCTTGTGCTGGAAGGAATGGCATCGGCAATGAGTGTTACTGCTAGAAGGCGGCCTGACCGCCCACCTCTGCTTCTCCTCCTCGAACTTCGAGACCGTGCCCTTCACCCCGTTGAGCTCTGGCTTTGCTTTGAGGCCTGGCCCAATTGGGCGATCGGCGACTCGACGGAGGCAGGAAGATGGACCCCGACGTGGCCATTAGCTATCGTCGCAAACTTGCAGGCCATCTGAGGTCGCAATCATCCATCGCCTGGCCTAGAAGGCGAAATACCTGCGTAAGCACTTTCGGAGGCACGCGCAGACGTATTGAATCGGCGCTACAAATCCGCGCGGACCTTCGAACATGTATGCTTCTGCATGTTTTCGATGGCCAGATCAATCGCACGCGCGGTCAGGCTTCAGGCTACTTGCGCCCTCAAACATAAGAGAAATGAAAGTACCACCCGCATAAAGTGATGAATCAAATGACATTTCGCGCCGACTTGGGATACATGCAGGGAGGCCGTCCTTTCATAGTGCAAAAAAACGGAGAAGAAGCAGCCCTGCTCGCGAAGTTGAAAAGCAATTGCGAAGATCCTGACATGTAGGGGGGGGGTCCTCGAACTTCTTCGAACTCCTGCTGATTCAGAAGCGGCGCTCGGTCGTGGCGGAGGGGCAGGAGGTCTGCTACGGAAAACCACTACGAGAGCGGCCCCAACTACCGTCCAGAAGCCTCGGCCCTCCCCCTCATCCTCCCCCTCCCCCTCCTCCTCCTCCTCCTCCTCCTCCTCGACCCTGAGATCCCAAAGCCCGAAGGCATTGCAACATCTCGATAACTCACAGCGCCAAAACATTGCAACGCCCGGCTCTTAGGATCGGAGAGCTGAGGCTCAGGGGATGATCAAGGGACCCGATCACACTCCAACCCGTGCCCGAGGGCACAATTGCGGATGTGCTCCGTGGCGGGCGTTTTTTGTTGGCAATGCCGCCGGGGTAACGATATAACATGGTATGTTCGAAATACTGTTCGGACAAGTGTCTCCAAAGGAGGCGCATAGCACTCGTACGTCCTTAATTCCGCGTCCCGAGAAACGGCGATCTGAATCTTCGCTTCAGCTGGCCGCCCCCGCGGCGCACCACGAGGGCGTTGAGCCGAGGAGCGCGGATCCCGGCGACAACGCGCACCGGGCCCCGGGGCTCTCTCCGCAGGGCCCGGGCCTGGCTCTTCGCTCCGGGTCTGCCTCCGATGGCCCCGGGGCCTGCAGAGAGCCCCATGAACTAACTTCTCTCCTCCGGGTTCCGCTGCCTTCATGCCCAGGAAAAGTGCACTCATTCTCCAGACTCTGCGTGTAATATAGCTAGCAATCGTGATGCCAATATTCGCTCGAGTTTGCCACCGTGCCGCTGGGCACGGAGCGGGCGTGTTCTCAGGTCCCCTGCGTCCTCTGCGCGTCAGTCCTCAGTCCTGAGGAGTCTCTTACGAGCCCGAACCTCAATTTCCGAAACCTCCTGGGGAGGAGGGGGGAGGAGGAGGAGAAGGAGGAGGAGGAGGAGGAGGAGGAGGAGGAGGAGGTGCGCTCATCCCAACCCCGCGTGTCCTCCCAGCATAACCCGACGCAGCCCACCGTGCCTCTGGGCCAGCACCTTCGCTCGGGCCTTGAAAAGATTCTGGAGGTTCAGCCTCCTGGAAGCATTGCGGAGTTTGTTGAAAGAGTGAAAACAGATGTCCTGGAAAATCGCACAGCTGACCGTAGAATCCAGGTCTCCTGGAAACAGGTGCGGGCAGGCCCTCTGAGGGCCACTAAGATTCAGAAACTCTGGATCCAGTCTCGGAAGAAGCTCTAACAGGACAGGCTCAGCAACTGGACAACACAGGTAGTGCACTAGGTCGTCCCCACCTACATTGGAGCACCCAAACAAACATCGGCCAGGGCCCTGATGGTACCGACGGGTGGTGGACCACGCGTTGCAAAGCGTTTTTAAAACACTAGAAACTACAAAATTCGGGACATGCTGACCACTTCTACCTAACTTAATTTGCAGTCGGGTCTCAGTATCTAGGCTCAACTCTTGATGTTCCAGGAAGTAAGCGGCTCGTCGGACTAGGGCAGAACAGCAACGTGTACCAAGAAATCGTTTTTGCAACACTCGGAGTACCGCAGCCTGGAAACCTTTCTTCTCGGGGTCCTCGGGAATCTCTGGGATACCGTCCAGGAAACTCATCACCTGGTTCAACTGATACAGACAGGATTCCTGAAAGAGCGGGTTTCAAAGTGGGTCACGAGGTAGTCGCTGGACCCTAAAATATCAGTATACCATCGAATCATTCTGGGTAATACCTGACTTCTCATCGCAGTACGGTACCTCGCGGCCATACACAGTTGACGGAGCTGGGGCACCTTCACTTTGATGCCAATATTCTCAAGATCCAAGAACACGGCTCGCGGTACCGCGTGCCTCGGGCCGTTCACCAGCAACTGAAGGCACTCGTCCTCCAGACGGAACAATGCTGGCGGGGGCTCAAAGAACTGGCCCACGAACTGGGTGACCGGCACCGCCAAGGTCTTAGAGCACAAAATGTTTTCGACGAAACTCATGCCGAGACCTCTAAGTTCCCTCACCCTCCTTACGTACTTAATCCTCGGGTCCTGCCAACTTAGTTCATCCCCTCCTCGCCCTAGGTATATCCCCAGATACTTCCCGTTGACTCTGACCTGAATACTTGCCAGATCTACTCCCAATTCGTCGAATCGATCTCGAATATACTGTTCCGAGTACGAGGCCATGAACACGATTACCGTTTTCTTGTTGTTCAGGTAGAGGCCCGTAGCCAAACCGCACTGGTTCATGATGATCAGCACAGCGGGTACACTCTCAAAAAGGTCGCGCGAACCGTGCATAATGTCGTCGGCGAAACAGCACAAACAGCAGCTTGGCTCTGGCAGGGCGCAGGATAGGGCACGAACCACTGGATCAAGAGCGAGAGCGAATATCGATCCCGATGCTGGGCACCCCTGTTTTATCCCAGACAATATCACGAATCCAGGAAACCGACCTCCCGACAGGATCAGAGTAACCGATATCCCACGATATAGAAACTTCAACGCGTTGATTATGTTAGCTGGAATACCCATGATTTCTAGAACCCACCATATCCACCCATGGTTGAGAGAAGGGGAGGCGGCACGAACGTCGAACAAGATGCTTCCCGCGTCCCTCTCGCCAGAGATGCGCAGGCAGCTCAAATACTACGGCAAACTCGCCCGAGATCGGCCGTGGACGCTGCCCGGACAGATGGTGTTCCAAGACGGCCAGGCGGGCGAGATCTTACCGAGAAGTTGGAACATGCGCCGCAAACGAGGACGACCTAGCGTTCAATGGGGCCACTACTTGCACGCCTGCGCCCTGAACGTGGCGGGGGGCGATAAGGATCGTGTACAGCATCTCCTCAGAAGTCCGCGTGCGCAGTGGGAGGCTTCGGTGGTGCAGTATTGCAGACATAGTCAGATCAGTGCCCTTTTTCCCTCGTCGTTTTCCTTCCCCTCCCCTCCCCCATCCCCTTTCCCCTCCCTGCTCCCCCTCGCTGCCCGTCTTCTGCTTCGCAGTCGGGCGCTCCATTTTCTGCTTCACAGTCGTGGGGCGCTTCGTGCCCCTTGCATGTTGTCCCGCAAGTGAATTGTCTTCCGCCGTCCGGCACTGACCTACGCTCAGTGTCTGTGTTCCGGCGCGCTTGCATTCGCGAGGCAGGTATCACATTTGTCCTTGGCCTTCGTGCCATGTGGATGTTCTGCCGATGCGCCGTCTAGGCGCGGCTTCTTGCGCTTGCGTGCGTGCCCGCTCCTGGCCGAGACTTCCTCGTATTTGTTTCAATTATCGCGCTTTCGCTTAGGACTTCCCGACAAGTTATTTGAAATCGCTCTGTCGGCGCTCTGGAGTCGCGCTCTCGCTGGAGAGTTGCTTGCAATTAACTGAGGAATAGCGCCCGTGCGTTTGAATTTCTTGCAGTTTGCTCAAGCGCCGCGATCCCGACACCCAGGCACCCAGGAGTCGCGCCCGTTGTGGCCCCATGTGCATG
>CAUYUJ010003692.1:20000-22500 GCA_963575745.1 Prorocentrum cordatum
GGTTACCACCGCCAGCCCGGAGACAAGGGGTTACCCATGCCCTCGATTCGGCCGAGGATGGTTTCGCCCCCGGCCCGGACGCAAGGGTTCCCCCCTGCGCCCGGCCGCTGTCTCGTCGTCGTCATCGTCAGCTCCTCAGTCGCCCTTTCGGGCACGCAGGCCCATGACTACAACAAGTTTGCCGACGACCAGCTCAGACGATGCTACCCGCACTTCTCAATCGCCCTTTCGGGCACGCAGGCCCATGACAACAACAATTTTGCCCGCGACCAGTTCAGACGGGGCTACCCGCACTTCGCTCACAGACGAAACTCCCGCTTGGTAACTCCCCGGTTGTCAGGCCGCAGGAGCGAGTTCCCCTTCGATCCTCAAAATCGGTCCTAACATCCGTCCTCAGACCTCCAAGTGACGACAGTTAGTAGAATCCGATGACCCGCCTCGGATTCGAACATGATGCGCGGGCCCGGCTGCCGCCTGAGATTTCCTCGCCATTCACTCACAGACGAGGCTCCCGCTTGAGACTTCCTTCATACTCAAGCCTCAAGAGCCCAAAAGTGACGACGGTTACACGTTTCAGGATGACCCGCTCGGATTCGTAACATGATCTGCGGGCCCCATAGGGAGGGGGCTCCCGCCTGAGACTTCCTTACAATGCACTCACAGACGAGGCGCCCGCTCTATACTTCTTCCATATTCAAGCCTCAGGAGCGCAAAAGTGACGACGGTTACACGTTTCGGGATGACCCGCCTCGGATTAGTAACATGATCTGCGGGCCCCATAGGGAGGGGACTCCCGCCTGAGACTTCCTTGCAATTCGCTCACAGACGAGGCTCCCGCCTGATACTTCCTCCGTAAGCAAACCTCAGGAGCGCAAAAGTGACGACAATTGCAAGTTTCAGGATGACCCGCTCGGATTCATAACATATCTGCGGGCCCCATAGGGAGGGGGCTCCCGCCTGAGACTTCCTCACAATTCACTCACAGACGAGGCGCCCGCGCGATACTTCCTTCATATTCAAGCCTCAGGAGCCCAAAAATGAAGACAATTGCAAGTTTCAGGATGACCCGCTCGGATTCATAACATGATCTGCGGGCCCCATAGGGAGGGGGCTCCCGCCTGAGACTTCCTCACAATTCACTCACAGACGAGGCGCCCGCGCGATACTTCTTTCATATTCAAGCCTCAGGAGCCCAGAAATGAAGACAGTTTCAAGTTTCCGGATGACCCGCTCGGATTACAAACATGAAGTGCGGGCCCCATAGGGAGGGGGCTCCCGCCTGAGACTTCCTTACAATTCACTCACAGACGAGGCTCCCGCTCGATACTTCTTCCATATTCAAGCCTCAGGAGCCCAAAAGCGACGACAATTACACGTTTCGCACGAACCGCTCGGATTACAAACATGAAGCGCGGGCCCCATAGGGAGGGGGCTCCCGCCTGAGACTTCCTCCATCTGCAATCTAGGGAGTGATTGATGACGAAGTGGTGAGTCAGTGAGTGCTGATGATGAATGAGTGATGAGTGAGCGATGATGAATGGCTGATGCTGATGATGACGCAGTGAGTGGTGATCGAGATATGATGGTGGGTGATGGTGACGATGATGTTGAGGAGGGCGGGGGCGGTCCTACCTCACTGCATACAACCCACCTGCCCCTCCGAAGCCGGGGAGGGAATGAGTGAGTCTTGAGTGGTGAGTGGGTGATAGAGTGGTGATGATGGTGACGATGAATGATTAGTGATGACGGTGATGATTAGTGATGACGGTGATGGTGGTCGATGGTGATGATGATGGTAATGCTGATGACTGTGTGTGATGACGATGATGGTGGTTGATGGTGATGATGATGGTGATGATGGTGAGTGTGTGTGAGAGAGAGAGAAAGAGAGAGGAAAGAGGGGGTGTGAGATCCTGCGCGGCGTGTGCAGAGAAAACAAGAGCCCCACTTTGGATGTGGAGAAATAGTACATGTGCCACGGGTGCTGGTCATACGAGTCGTAATCGTAATAATGGTGGCGGTGGTACTGGTAGCGATGGTGGTAATAGTGGTAGTGGTTGCCGATGTATCCGTACTCGGCGTAATCGTAAAACTGTAGGTCGCGCTGATGATAAGAACCGTACTCGTTTAGGTGGTGGTGATTGTGGTGGTCGTACAATCGAGAACCATCGTGGACTTACTAATAATAATTTTTTCGCAATAAGCAGAAACAATAGTATGTATCAGTAGCGTAGTACGAAATATTAATATTGGTTATTAAAGTGGTATTAGTAGTAGTAAGTGTCGTCGTCGTCCGTCGTAGAGTATAAGTGTAGTAGTAGTAGTAGTAGTAGTAGTAGTATTATTATTATAGGTAGTATAGTAGTAGTAGTAGTAGTAGTAGATAGTAGTAGAAAGTAGAAGTAGTAGTCGTAGTGAGTAGTAGAAGTAGTAGTAGTCGTAATAGTAATATTAAATAGTAAATATTAATAGTCATAGTAGTAGTAGTAGTAAAATTTAG
>CAUYUJ010003692.1:30000-82500 GCA_963575745.1 Prorocentrum cordatum
TCGATTGATGTTGCAAGTATTGACGCACATGGGAAAAACGACACCTATGCTTGGGACCATGTCCTCCGATGTCCTCGTTGGTCGCTTCCTCACGAGAATGCACATAAGTCTGCGGCATGCAAATCAGCATGCAAATCAGCATTCCCCCCTCACACATCCACCACCACCCTCCTCCCCCTCGCCCTCACAACGAGAGCTTCGTGGACTGCTTCCGTGGCTGGACGCGGCCCTCAGCCACCAACTTGGCAACGGCCTCGCCCAGCGACGTACCGGCATGCGCCGACGACGCCGCGCCCCCGCAGGGGCTGGAGTCGCTGCTGGCGGATCTGGCCTTGACCTCAGTCTCCATCGATGTCCCTGCGCTGGTTGATGTGGCGCCTCGTCTTCGACACTCCTCGTCCGCGGCCCGCACGAGCTCGGAGCCCGCGGGGGCGGAGCCCCCCCTGCCCGCACCGCTCGCCTCGCGGGCGCCCGCCGCCGCACGGGGCACCGGCTGCCGCCGCGCGCGCTCGGCCGCGCTGGCCAGGGGCGGCCCCACGGGCTGCGCCCGGGGGGGGGCCTCGCCGCCCAGGGAGCTGCTCGTCGTGGGCGTCGGCTCGCTGTGCGCCATGCGCCCCGGCGCGTGCGAGCGCCGCCCTCGGCGGCGGGCGCCTGCCGGCCTGGCCCCGAGCGGGGAGCCCCCGCGCCGTGCGGGCCCGCCGCGGTGCCGCGGTGCCGCCGCCGCAGCGGCAGGCGAGCGGCCGCTCCGGACCAGCGCCTGGGCCGGAGCGGCCTTGAGCCAAAGGGACCACGAAGCCACCGTGGGCAAGTCTTGGGCCGTCTGGGCCCCGCCCTGGCCATCTCGGGGTCGCCGTGGAGGCAATCTCGGACCGTCCTGGGCCAGCTCGGGGCCTCGTGAGGCCGCCCGCGTCGCGGGCTGGCGTCTTCGGCGCGCTTCCGCTGGCTTCCGCTGGGCTTCCACCCGTGGCCAGGGCCAGATCTCGAGGGGTCCCCCCCTTGAACCCCCCCCAGGGGAATACGAAACGGGAGCCCCTCCGCAAGGTCGGGAAAAAGACTTCTACAACCCTTACGGTCGGGAACTTTTGCTTGCGTAGCGCGTCGCGGCGCCAGCCCTGGCGAAACGCTATGCCCTGCGAGCGGATAGCGTGTCGCTCCGCTCCGCGGGGCGGGAGCCTGGGAACAGCTCAGGACCCTGACGCTCTGGGACCGCGACGTTGACAGTGTGTCGAGCCGAAGCGCGGTGGGCCAAAACCTGCGGAGCGAGACGCTAAATCGGTGGGTCGCGCCACATCGGCGACACATCGAAAATGTATCTGCGGTGCACTGTCGACGTCGGCAATGCATCGGCGACGTCGACGTGAAGCAAAACTGCATCTAAGTCGAGCCGCATCGCTGATGCACTGGCGATGCGGAGCGATCCTTCGCCGCAGCCAACTCGGACCCCACTTGGGAGGCCTAGAATTGCCCTGACATGCGACGTTCTGATGTTTTCCATGCGGGGCCCCCGGAAGTCCCGACCCTTTCCCCAGGGACCGTTGTTCGTCCCGAGCAATCTCTTCGCGGTCCCGGGGTCTGCCGAGGGCCTCCTTCGGCTAGGCGTAAGAGTGACCCTGGGTAAGAGTGACCTGTGGTGCGCAGCTTTTGGGGGCGCGAGGGAGCCAAACCCAAGGGCGCGGGCCGCTTATATCGCGTCGCGCTCGGCGATCGGGGGGAGCCCGATGAGCCCGCACCAAAGGTCACTCCCGCGAAAGGTCGCTCTTACGTGTAGCCGAGACTCCTTCAGAGGCCGAAGCCGGCCCCAGACCTCCGGGGGTCTGGGAGGTCCCGAGCGCGGCGGCCTGTGAGGCGCACCCGGCAGCCCGTGCACAGCCCCGCCGCGTCCGCGCCGCCGCCGCCCTCCGCGGCGCCAGAGGTGCACTCGCCTGGCGCCCGCGCTGGGGCTTGCGGTAAGTCGAGCCTGTCCCCCTACACAGGGACGTTCGAGGAAGAGTTATGAATGGTCGAAAGAGACATCAAGGTGGCCAAGACGTGCTCAACAGGTCGTCCCCTAAACTATCTTTTGACCATTGTTGCACGTGTCTCCTGCAGAGGGACGGGCCCGACTTCAGGCTTGCGGGGGGGCCGGGGCGGTGGGGGCCTCTGGGGAAACCGAAGGACGCCGCTGCCGCTGCTCCCCAGGCCTCTCCCCGGGGTGCGTGCTGGCCGGAGCTTCCATGGCGAGCCCGGCCGTGGCGGCGAGGGGCCCCTTGCAGGAGGCCGAAGACATGGGGAACGGGAAGCGGTAGCGGTATGGGTACCTTTCTCCGCCTCGGAACGTACAGGGCAGTTTTTAAGTCATAGGATGTTTGAACAAACGTGGGAGTTGCAAGACACGATTGCTGCAGGAAAAACTTTATGCATTAACTCCTCGTTGATCTTAATGCTGAATCCCTGCATGTTTAATACAAGATCCGCACGCGGAGCATGTATGAAAAACGGCACTGTACCTTTTTTTTCACCTGGGAACGCACGCTGTTCCCATCGTGCTTGAGGACCGCATTCCAGAGAGAATTCTGAGCACCCAGAAAAGTATCCAAACAACGTTGGCCCGACACGCTGGCGAAGTGTCGAATGAAAATCGCCTCCCAAGGCCGGACACGTGAAAACCCACTAGGCTGGCCACGTGAAAACCCTCTAGCCTCGATATGTTATTGGTGCTATGTTCTTGGTGCTCGAAACTCTTTCTGATGATCAAGGCTAAAGTAGGCTGGGGAATATTATCTCTGAGCCTCCTCCTTCTGCGACGAACAAGACGACGGCAGCGACGACCGACCTCCCCTCGAGCCTCCACCGCCTCATCCTGCGAATCCTGCTCGCCCACCCTTGCTCCTCCGCCTCCTCCTCCTCCTCCAAATAATCCCAGATGGGGCAGGGATGGAAGAGGAGGAAGAGGAGGAGGAGGAGGAGGAGGAGGAGGAGGAGGAGGAGGAGGAGGGGGAGGAGGAGGAGGAAACATATGAGGATCGATCGCTCGATCTCTCGGGCCAGTACGGTGTTACTCACCTCGACTAAAACTTAGCTGTGTTCACCGTGTGGAAAGGAAGTCGCTGGCGTCATGTGACGCTCTGGCCCTACCTGCTGCAAATCCCCACGCAGGGGCCCGCGGGCAGTGCAGCGCCCGCGTTCACGGAGGCCTTCTCGCCTGCCTCTCCCCTCCCCTCCTCCTCCTCCTCCGGAGGAGGAAGAAGAGGAACGTCATGGATCGTCATCTAGCGCCCTGAGGGCCGAACGTGCTTGGGGCCTCAGAGGATGGTGTCCAAGATGTACTTCGTATACTACACAAAGCGCTGTGCACTGCAGTACCGCCAGTGGACAACACACGGTTGTCCTCCGGCGTCGATAATCAAGCGCCCAAGCCAACTAGCCAGAGGCGGGTGCGTTTCTCTCCGCAAGGTGTGTTGGCGCTACATGACCAAGCGCACGCTGAACCAACTAACGACCACAACCCAATCCATTGCAGTGAAAGAGACAGTCAAGTGTCCGCAAATAGATCAGCAAAAACGCGCATAGACCCCCAAGCGGGTGGGTCAGTGCACAACCAAGCTTCCCCCAACTCCCGAAAAACGGGCGATGGCACAGAAACGCGGGCCGGATGTACTGGGCGGCCTCCGTGCTAATGTCCACCATCGTCACCCCACAACAAATGTAGACTCCTATGACCCACTGTGGGCACCTCCGTGCCTCGTCGACCGTCCGCATGCTGGCCTGCGCGTCGCTCGTCATGGGCACGTGCGTTTTCCAGGGAGCACGATGTAAGCGACACCTCCACCCCATCGCAATGGCTGCCTCGCATCACAAACGGCCATAACATCGGACCTAGGACAAAACAGCATTTTTCAAGTACGCGAAGCCCTCCGCCGCTGGCCCAAGCACACATAACGTCCAAGGGTATTCTTCCCAGGGTGCACACGAACATCCAACAAACACGCAAACCATGAGGGAACCCTCCCCGAACCGACCTCGATCTCGTACCTAGGTCCGACTGTACGACACGCGCCCGCGCACAGTGCATCTGGCCCCCGACGGCAAGGCCGTTTCCAAGTTTACCACCCGGCCTCGGGGCCGGAACGCGGGGGACGCCCCCGCCCCGCACCCCCCCCCACGCACACCCCCACCCCACGATAGGAATGGCCAGGAGGGGGAGGAGGAGGAGGAGGAGGAGGAGGAGGAGGAGGAGGAGGAGGAGGAGGAGGAGGAGGAGCAGCAGGAGGAACCACTCCATCCCAGGTTCGCCCGCCCAGCTACCACTGCTGCTGTTCCTGCTCTGCCCCTCCTCCTCCCTAGGAACCTTCATGGCCTTGAAGAGCTCGCCGTAGAGCGGGCGACGCCGCGGCGAATGCGCGGGAGAGGCCACGGGTCAGAAATGGAGGAGGAGAAGAATGAGGAGGAGGAGGAGGAGGAGCAGCAGCAGCAGGAGGAGGAGGGGAATGGTGGAGCGGCGGAGGGGTGAATAGGGAGCGGGGGGAGAAGATAAGATGAGGTGAGACGGCTCCCAGGGACGTGAGGGAAAAAGGATCTGGAGGGAAGCGGCGGAGGGCGCCGCTGAAGCGGCGGCGGGGTAAGTAGGGAGTGGGGAAGGAAGGAAGGAAGGCGGAAAGAAGAGGAGGAAGAGGAGTAAGAGTAAGAGTAAGAGTAAGAGTAAGAGTAAGAGCGAAGCGGAAGAGTGACGGTCGAACCGCCGCGCCCCACCCCCGCGCCCGAGGCGCGGGAAGGCCTGCTGCCTCAGGCGGGGGGGTCGACCCCGCCCGCCGCCGCCAGCTCCACCGCCGCCGCGCGCACCTCGATCTCCTCGATGGCAAGGTCGCGCGGGCGGCTGCGAGCTGGGCCTCCAGCTCGTGGCACTCGGCGGAGGCCAAACTGAGCTCCTGCCTGGTCCGCTCGACGGCGTCGTCCGCGGTGGGCAGGCCTGGGGCGCTTTCCGTCGCCTGCGCGGCCTTGTCCTTCTTCCTCGGCCTGCCCTTCTTGCCGATGCCCACCAGCTTGCACCTCATCGCGTCGAGGCCCTCCAGCTTGATCTCGCACTCCCCGTGGCCTGCGCCCTCGCCACGCAGGGGTCCACCGTGGTCGACGTCCTGCAGCACGTCGCTCCCTCCAGTTTGCCCTCGCACTCGCAATGGCCGACCCCCTCGCCACACGGGGGTCTACCGTGGTCGACGTCGTGCAGGTCGTCCATGCCCTCCAGCTTGACCTCGCGCTCGCCCTGGCCTACCCGCTCGCCGCGCAGTGGTCCGACGTAGACGACGTCCTTCAGCACGTCGCTGCCATCCAGCCTGCCGCGGTCGACATCCTGCAGCAAGTCGATGGCCTCCAGATTGCCCTAGCACTCGGAAAGCTCTATCTCGTCGCCACGCAGGGGTCTACCGTGGTCGACGTCGTGCAACTCGTCGACGCCCTCCAGCTTGCCATCGAACACGCAGTGGCCTACCCCCGTGCCGCGCAGGGGTTCGCCGTGCTCGACGTCCTTCGGCACGCCGATGCCCACGGTTTCTCCTGCTGAAGGACCCCATGGAGATTTTGGCCAGGATCGGGGTGCAGCCTGAACCAGCTTGCTCACGCCCTCGCCGCGGCCTACCCCCTTGCCACGCAAGGGCTGGCGATAGCCGAAGTCCTGCAGCACGTCGAGGCCCTCCAGTTTGCTCTCACCGTCGCAGTGGCCTACCCCCTCGCCGCGCAGGGGCCCGCTGTGGTCGACGTTCTGCTGCCCGTCGAGCCGCGCGGTGACGTCGACGCCGTCCAATGCCAGCGGCACGACGCCCGTCTTGCCGCCGACGCCCTCGACGACCAGCTCCATCAGCGGCTCGCCCGTGAGGACGCAGCGCGCGGGCTGCGACACGGACGTCATCACGTCTAGCTCGTCCTTCACGTCCTCACCGTCCTGGGCGCGGCGGCGAGCGAAGGGCTGCCCCCTCGTCTTCCCGCATCCAGCGGCGACGAAGTCCCGCAGCGGGCCCAGGACGTAACACTCGTACTCGCCGACTCCGCCCTCACCTGGCTGGCCAAGAAAGCGGTCGGCGAGCCCTCGCCGTCACAGTCGGCCTCCTCCGCCAGCGCTTCGATGCGCGTGGGCGACCGAAGGGCTTCGCTGCTGCAGCACCGCGCACCTGGCAAGCTGCAGGGCGCCGCGGATTCTGCCAGCCGCCCTCACTGGCCTCCTCGACCTTGTCCGCCTGCTGTTGCACCTCGCTGGCCTCCTGGCCTCGACTGCCGCGCTCACTGGCCTCCCTGGCCTCACTGGCCTCCTCGGGGCCTCCTCGCTGGCCTCACTCGAAGCCAGCGAGGGCGGCTGGCCATTCTGCCAGCCGCCCTCACTGGCCGCCTCGGGGCCTCGACCGCCGCCGCTGCCGCCTGAACTGGCCGCTCGCCCACGGCGCTCAGCTCCGCGCGCAGGCCCGCGATGTCGGCGCGGAGGGCCACGATGGCGCCAAGCGCCTCCGGCGCCTGCGGTTGGCCCTGATCCGCCCACCGGTGGACGACCTCCAGCACCGGCGGCGGGCCCGAGGGCGCCTGCTGGCAGGCCGCCCCGCACGAGCACAAGCGGCCGCCACAGGGGAGGGCCCACATCAGCAGCTCATTGCTTGCTCTGCTCCGCCTGAGCCGGGGCTCGCCACGGCACGCGGCGCGGCTGCGAAACCAGTCGTCAAGAACACCTCGCAAATGTGCGGAGCGCGGCCCAAAAGCGCCGCGGCGCAGTTGAGCCAGAACGGTTCTTGAGAGGAGAAGGAGGAGGAGGATGAGGAGGAGGAGGAGGAACTTGTATGTTCTACTTCGTTTTAAGAAGGCTGAGAGGTTCCTGGGGGGCCTCGCTGAGACTCGTGCTCTCTCTCCTCCCCCGCCTCGCACTCCTTCTCGTCGTCCTCCTCCTCATTCTGCCTTTCGCCTTACTACGGCACGCGCGCAGCGGGCAGCGTCAGACATAACCCCGCAAGAACCCGCCCCGTCCTCCTCCTCATCCGCTTCCTCTTCCTCCTCTTCCTTCCTTCCTTCCTCCCCCACTCCCTAATTACCCCTCCGCCGCTCCACCGCTCCCCTCCTCCTCCTCCTCCTCCTCCTCCTCCTCCTCCTCCTCCTCCTCTTCCTCCTCCAAGCCTTTTCGCCCGAGGTGGGTTGAGGGGGGCGCGATTCGAAGGGGGGCAGCCCTCCCGAGCCAGCAGATATCCATGCCATGGCGGGCGTGGGCTACAAGCGAGGAGACGGACTCGGCGCCCTGGAGGCAGACACCAGTGACACCGAGGGAGCCCAGCCGTGCTCATGGAGGAGACCGCGGTGCGGACGTGGTGCAGGCTGCGGTCCATGCGGCGGTCTCGGCGGCAGTGCAGGCGGTCGCAGTCAGCCCAGGCAGGGCGCGCCCGCGGTCGTCTGCAACGCCAGTGGCACCACGTCCGTCGATGGCGCCGCAGCCGCAGAGTCTCCTGGCCATCGCGGACCGGTTGCAGGAGACGGACGAGATCGGCCTCCGCGCGGCGACCAAGAGCGAGACGCCATCTCTGCCGCCAGGGTTGTGGCACATCAGGGCGATGCTCACGCCGAAGGAGGAGGAGGCAAAGGGGGGCCCGCCGCAGCCGTGGATCGGGGATCGGCCGCTGCTGATCGAGGCCACCAGCACCCAGGAGAAGGCGAGCAAGAAGGAGAGGAAGGAAAAGAAGGAGAAGAAGGCGATGAGGAGACATCGGAGTCGCACTCCGCGGTTGGTAGACTGAACGAGAGCGGCATCAAGCAGGACATCCACTTCGCCCCGAGAGGGGATCTGCCGGAGAACGGCAAGGGCGGCGACGGGGCCATTGCGGGGCGTGGCAAGGTGGAGCATTACTACATCGGGGATGCGTGCAACGCGGATGAGTCCTGGAACGACAATGATCATGGAGGCGTGGGCGCAGGGAAGTTGGGCCCGATCCCGAAGTTCCCGATGCTGGACGGGGATGGAAGCATCGGAGGCCACTCGTTCGACGGGGCCTTCGCGAAGGTGTGGGAGCAGAATCTTGAAGTGTTCACGAAGGTCGAGACAGCCAGGTACCACAGGGAGGTGGAGTGGAGGCTGATGACGGATACCATCCTCGACACGATCCGGGACGGCGGTGGCGCGGATACACCCGGAGGCGGCGGGCGCGCCGTTACGACGTTTTCAAAGATTTTGTTCGGAGCGCGAAGCTGCTGGAGCGGAGCCTCAGAGTTGCGCGGATGTCCTGAGCTCCATCCAGCTGCCCTCGGACACGGAGCTCGACGAGGTCGGCAAGGAGTTCGGGATCAGCGGAGCTCCTCCTCCTCCTCCTCCTCCTCCTCCTCCTCCTCCTCCTCCTCCTCCTCCTCCTCCTCTTGCTTCCGCAACTGGGTTCACAAGACGTTCAAGAAGGTCGCGAATCAAGAGCCGTCGCCAGACGGCTCCCGAGGAGCGGGCGGCCGTGAGGGGCCCGCGCTCGGCGGCAGGCGCGAGAGCGCTCGGCCGAGCGGGGGGAGGGCGGACCTCGCCCTTCCGCATGGCCATTACCCTCCTTACCCTCCTCCTCCTCCTCCTCCTCTCCTCTCCTCCTCCTCCTCCTCCTCCTCCTCCTCCTCCTCTCCTCCTCCTCCTCCTCTTCCTTGTATTGCCCGTGGCCGCGCCCGCGCTTTCGCCGCGGCGTCGCCCGCTCTGCGGCGAGCTCATCAAAGTCATGCAGGCCCTTGGGGAGGAGGAGGGGCAGAGCAGGAGCAGCAGCAAAAGTAGCTGGGCGGGCGAACCTGGGATGGAGTGGTTCCTCCTCCTCATTCTCCTCCTTCTCATCCTCGTCTCCTCCTCCTCCTCCTCCTTTTCCTGCACCAAGTCTCCTCCTCCTCCTCCTCCACCTCCTCCTCCTCCTCCTCCTCCTCCTCCTCCTCCTCCTCCTCCTCCCCTCCTCCTCCTCCGCCCCTTCCTCCTGCTCCTCCTCCTCCTCCTTCCCTCCTCTTCCTCCCCTTCATATTCCACTCCCTGCTCTATTTGTTACGACGCCTCCGGGATGTTCGAAAGTCTCGGGAGCCCACCCAAGGGCCTCCGGAAACCTCGATCCTCCAAGCCGGGCGCTGCCAGGGGACGCTGGTCCTGCTGCTGCTGCTCTCCCCCTACGTCAACCCATTTTCTTTATGGATGCATCCTCCCTGATGCGCCCCCAAGCGTGCTGGAAGGGCGGGCTGGGAGTTGTTCCTGAGACTTCCTCAGCACTTGTGGCCCTGAAGCTTGGAGTCTCCAACAAATACACTGATGGAGGAGGGTTGGTTTACGACATGGAGCTCTCGCCTTAGCGCCGCGCACATACGTGCTTAACGTGGTTTTCACAATGACGCTCTCGACTTAGCGCCGCGCGCACTCGTCGCGAACATCCCCAACAGCAACAAGCTACCAGGATAAAAGGCGACTCTGGTTAAAAACAATAATGCCGCTTTAGCGCCGCGTGCATTCGTCTTCACTTCTGGCAGCAGATGGATGCGTGGATGGCAGCTCCTTTTCAAGATGACGTTCTCGCTTGAGACTACCCCGGGGTCGGAAGACCGCAAACTTGAAGACAAATAGCAGCTGTGCGGATGGAGGGCGATTCCTTTTCAACATGGGGCTCTCGCGTGAGCCCTCTTCCGAGTTCATGGCCGAATGATCAGTTGTGCAACATTTACACATCTGGGGTGGTCCTCTTCAACAAGAGGATATCGCTGGACACCTCACTGAACTGTATGGTAACACATTTCGCACTTACTATTACTCTCGATGGGAGCATGCATCACAGTTTGTTTCGAAACGGGGCTATCACCGAAATAAGCTAAATGGCATGCCCACACTGTGATGATCTCTCAAAGGGACACTTCTTTTAGTGATAACGACTGCATTGATTTTTAAGGAGGGGACCTGGGACGCGAGGGTGCATTCCAACATCGTTGATGCGTCTTGGGTTTACTCTGGTCCTCCTACTTATCCCTCTCGTCCACCTTCTTATCCTCCTCTTTTTCCGTCTACTTGTCCACCTCCTCCTCGTCCTCCCTGGCACCGAAGGCGCCAGTCGCAGCTGCGTCCTATCAAAGTAGCTTCCAAGCTTTAGCTTGCTTGCCGCCGCCGCATCTGGGTCCTGCAAGCACGACGTCCTTGTGCGGCAGCTCTCAATGTGTATCAGCGCGTGCAGACGTGTATCAGCCTCGGTTCTTTTGGCGCCCCTGATCTCGCCCTCCCTCAAGGATGTGCGCGTGAAGCTCTGCCTGCCCCATGATGGCAGACACTTCCTCGCGGCTGCTGCTCCTGCTCCTGCGCCTCCCTTCCTCAAATCTCCACCTCCTGCACTCCCGAGGGGCAATGTATAGGGGGTGGTAGGGAGGTGCGGAGGGAAAGGGGAAGGGGAGGAAGGGAGGAGGAGGAGGAGGAGGAGGAGGAGGAGGAGGAGGAGGAGGAGGAGGAGGAGGAGGAGGAGGGGGCGAGGAGGGAGGGGGAGGGACCAGGGAGACGACTTGCTCGGGGGGGGGCATCGACCTGCCCTCGGCGATACGCCGCTGTTATAATGCGGGATGACGATTCATAAAAAATGGGGGGGGGAACGATCAAAAAAATAGCTTCCTGCTATTTCGGCATACTTTTCTGCCTGGGGGAGAACGATGAAAAACATAGTTCTCCAGCCCGCGGCCGGTCTTTTCTAATCGTCATCCCCGGCGCCGCCGCGTGAACACGACCCCCGGTCATTTATTAAGTCGCCATCCTCCAGGATGTGGGCGATGGGCCCCCGACAGCGACACGGAACGCTCCTGGGCGGGGTGGGCTGCTGCGCCCCTCTCGGCGATCCGCGGGCGCTTGCGGGTCTGTGCGCCCCCTCCGGAGAGCGCCCCCCTCCTGCCCCTACCCCTGCATCTATGTCGGGCGTGCCCCCCTACAGGGGGACCTTCGACGAACAAAAATAAAAAAATACCTCAAAGATGCCCCGCAAAGGTAAGACAAAAAAATACACCAAAAATAGCCCCCAGACTAGTTCTGGAGTATTTTTCCCAACCATCCTGTGGTGTTGGGTCCTCGTTTTGAAGAGACAGCGCCCCGCGTCCCTCACTCACTCCTCCTCCCCCTCCTACCTCCTCCCCCTCCGCGTCAGCCACACACACTTCGGCACACCCCTCACACGTTTCGTGGCCCCATAGGGAGCTCCACCGAGGGCTCCAGTGGCTGCGTTCGCATGGCGGCACCGCGCCCATTTCGGCACACCCCTCACACGTTTCGTGGCCCCTGAGGGAGCTCCACCGAGGGCCCCAGTGGCTGCGTTCGCATGGCGGCACCGCGCCCATGTCGGCACACCCCTCACACGCTTCGTGGCCCCATAGGGAGCTCCACCGAGGGCCCCAATGGCAGCGTTCGCATGGCGGCACCGCGCCCATGTCGGCACACCCCTCACCCGGTTCGTGGCCCCTGAGCTCCACCGAGGGCCACAATGGCTGCGTTCGCATGGCGGCACCGCACCCATTTCGGCACACCCCCCACACGTTTCGTGGCCCCATAGGGAGCTCCACCGATGGCTCCAGTGGCTGCGTTCGCATGGCGGCACAGCGCCCATTTCGGCACACCCCTCACACGCTTCGTGGCCGCATAGGGAGCTCCACCGAAAGCCCCAATGGCTGCGTTCGCATGGCGGCACCGCACCGGCACACCCCTCACACGTTTCGTGGCCCCATAGGGAGCTCCACCGAGGGCCCCAGTGGCTGCGTTCGCATGGCGGCACCGCACCCATTTCGGCACACCCCTCACACGTTTCGTGGCCCCATAGGGAGCTCCACCGAGGGCCCCAGTGGCTGCGTTCGCATGGCGGCACCGCGCCCATTTCGGCACACCCCTCACACGTTTCGTGGCCCCATAGGGAGCTCCACCGAGGGCTCCAGTGGCTGCGTTCGCATGGCGGCACCGCGCCCATTTCGGCACACCCCTCACACGTTTCGTGGCCCCATAGGGAGCTCCACCGAGGGCCCCAGTGGCTGCGTTCGCATGGCGGGCACCGCGCCTATTTGCCATGGCGGCACCGCGCCTATTTCGGCACACCCTTCACACGTTTCGTGGCCCCATAGGGAGCTCCACCGAGAGCTCCAATGGCTGCGTTCGCATGGCGAAACCGCGCCCATGTCGGCACATCCCTCACACGTTTCGTGGCCCCATAGGGAGCTCCACCGAGGGCTCCAGTGGCTGCGTTCGCATGGCGGCACCGCGCCCATTTCGGGATACCCCTCACACGTTTCGTGGCCGCATAGGGAGCTCCACCGAGGGGCCCAGTGGCTGCGTCCGCATGGCGGCACCGCACCCATTTCGGCACACCCCTCACACGTTTCGTGGCCCCATAGGGAGCTCCACCGAAGGCCCCAGTGGCTGCGTTCGCATGGCGGCACCGCACCAATTTCGGCACACCCCTCACCCGGTTCGTGGCCCCATAGGGAGCTCCACCGAGGGCCCCAGTGGCTGCGTTCGCATGGCGGCACCGCACCCATTTCGGCACACCTCTCACACGTTTCGTGGCCCCTTAGAGAGTTCCCTCTCATTCGTTCAACCTGCTTTGCGGTACTCGTAGCTGCATATGGTTGTGTCCATCGCCAGGATAATTTGATTAATTTTGGGGTTTCTTTTATTTTTCGTCGACAATCCCCCTGTAGGGGGACAGGCCCGACTTACCCTTACATTTTGGACCACAACTCGGCTCTCTGGCGGCCGTTCTGGACGATCCGGGCACCTCTGGGACTCTCTCGGCCAGGCGCAGCTGCTGAAGGCGTCCCGCGGCTGGAAAGCCGCCTGGAAGCGACGACAGCGTCCCAAACCATCGAACCTCGAACATACCCCCCTGACGCTGCTCCTGACTGCACATCTCCCCTCCCCACTGGCTACATCTAAGTCGGGCCTGTCCCCCTACAGGGGGGTTTTCAAATACCCCCAAAATAATCAAGAAATAATCCAAACATAATCTGAGGACTATTTTTTGAATATGTTCTGACCTTCTTGGGGTATATTTGGGGTATTTTCTTTTTATTTTTCGTCGGAAGTCCCCCTGTAGGGGGACAGGCCCGACTTAACGATAAGGGCGAATAACCCAGGGGCGGGCATCACACCTATCCCTCCAGGAGCCTCGCCAGAGGCATCGACCATCGGCGCCCCTGGATACACGTAGTGACCCCCCCCTGGGCCATTCGGTCGTGTCTTCGCCTCCGGCCCCAGTGGGCCAGCACCAAAGGTCGCTCCTGCGAAAGGTCACTCCTTCCGGGGAGACGTAAGGTTCGGGTTCGGGCGACTCGGGATGGCCTGACGGGGCCATCATGAGAACGACGCGACCCAGTCTGAAATTTGACGCAAGCTTCCGCTGCAGACGTCCGACGAAAACTGGACCGCCCAACTCCTGGACGCGCTCGCCCAAAAGCGCCAGCAAACCCAAATTCCGGCGCACTCGAGTCTTACGTTCCCCCGATCCTTTGGACGCCCGAACTGGGTACGGAAAGAATGGGCACAATGCCCAACAGCAAATGCTGTCCCGAATCAACGGCGGCCGCTGTCTGGCAGGCGGCCTTCTGCCTCGAATGGACACCATCCGCGGCGACGCCGACAGCGACTCCGGTTCAAAATGAACAAGCACTGCTGTCGGTCCTTGTACCCATTCTTTGCGTACCCATTCGGCGGTGGACAAACCTCCCTTTGGTAAACCACCCTTTCGTGAAAACGGCCTGGGACCGAAACCGACGGACCTGGACCCGCAAAAATGACGGCCGCGGCGCCCTCTCGCGAACCGAAAACAGCCAATTCGCTAATCGACGTGTCAGGGAAGGATTAAGTTGGGCCTGTTCCCCTACAGGGGGGTTTTCGACGAAAAATCAAAAATACCCCCAAAATAATCAAAACAACTCCAAAAATTACTCCGACGGAAGGACCCCACATGATAATCTGTTTAGCTTTCCCTTATCCCTTTCCTCCCGGCCATGGCAAACACCCTCGTATCGCCCTCTCCTCTGCCATCTTTTCCTCTTCTTCTATTTCCCCTCCCCCTCCTTCTCCTCCTCCTCCTCCTTCTCCACCTCCTCCTCATCATCGCCCTCCCCGTACCCCTTCCGTCCTCATCCTCCTCCTGCCTCTTTTCCACGTTTACGTCCCTTTCCCCCCGGTCGGGGGAAGCAAGTCGATTTTCCTCGGCGCCGTCGCCGCCTCGGTCAGAACGCGCGCGTTTGCCGACGGCCAGATCGCGAAGCCGTCGGGTCAACCATTCGGGCCAGCCATGCCTGCGGGGCACTCCCGCGGGCCGCCGGAGCGCGAGGGCAGGCCGTCGGGACAACCCCGCGGGCCAGGCCGTTGGGACAACCCCGCGGGCCTCCTCGCGCGCGCCGCGGCGCTCAGGCGGGCGGCAGCACGAAGCCCAGCTCTGCCGCGAGCTGCTCCGCTTCAGCCCTGGAGTCCACCGCTCTCTCGTCGAACTCCTGGAGCGCCTTCCGCAGTGACGCCGGCGGCCCGCGCTCCAGGAACTCTCGCGCGGGCGGCCGCAGGATCAGCATGTTCCGCATGCACGTGGCGCGGGAGAACATGACGTAGAGGTGCAGCCACCACATATCGTCCGACATGCCCGTGCGGCCAGCGTCCTCATCCCTGGCGCAGTCGATGGTGACGCCCTTGCGCAGCGTCTGGCCCTGCGACAGCGTGGAGGTCAGGTAGGACGCGCGCGTCAGCGTGAATCCCGAGCGGCGCACAGTGTGCGCAAAAAATTGCGTTAGTGACCCCTTAGTCCATTGAAACATCGGTGTTAGGAAAAGGGGGGGTCTGAAAAAAAAACTGGAGAGGGGGCCTTTTCAAGTTCCCTCTCCAGTTGGAACGCGCGGGAAAGTGAACCTTTGCAAGTTCCCTTTCCCGCTGCTGGAGAGGGAACCTTTTCAAGTTCCCTCTCCAGTTGGAACGCGCGGGGAAGTGAACCTTTGCAAGTTCCCTTTCCCGCTGCTGGAGAGTGAACCTTTGCAAGTTCCCTCTCCAAGGGAAAGTGAACCTTTTCAAGTTCCCTTTCCCGCGAATGAAGGGTGAACCTTTTCAAGTTCCCCCTTCACTCCGACGACAAGGGGGGGCAGGGAACCTTTGCAAGTTCCCTCTCCCGCAGCTAGAGACGTCGAACCTTTTCAAGTTCCCTCTCCAGCCCAATCCTGCCACGAACGGGAAAGTGAACCTTTTCAAGTTCCCTCTCCCGCAGCTAGAGAGTGAACCTTTTCAAGTTCCCTCCCCAGCCCAAACGAACGCGGGAGAGTGAACCTTTTCAAGTTCCCTCTCCCGCCGACGACGACAAGGTTGGCCAGCAATTGGACGTGGGCAAGTCGAAAGAGAATATTCAGGCCGCAGGAGCGAGTTCCCCTTCGATCCTCCAAGTGACGACAAGAGACGGTCCTCAGACGGGACTACCCGCACCGCCCACAGACAAAGTTCCCGCTTGATACTTCCCCCTTGTTCAGGCCGCAGGAACTGAGGAGCCCAAAAAGCTCGCTCGGATGACCCGCTCGGGTTCGAACATGAAGTGCGTGCCCCACAGGGATGGAGCGCCCGCCTGATACTTCTCCCATATTCAGGCCTCAGGAGCCCAAAAGCGACGACAGTTACAGGATTCCGATGGCCCGCCTCGGATTAGTAACATGATCTGGGGGCCCCATAGGGAGGAGACCCCCGCCTGAGACTTCCTCGCAATTCACTCACAGACGAGGCCCCCGCCTGATACTTCCTCCGAATTCACGCCCCAGGAGCCCAAAAGTGACGACAGTTACAGGATCCCGATGACCCGCCTCGGATTGGTAAGATGATCTGCGGGCCCCATATAGAGAGGCTCCCGCCTGAGACTTCCTCGCAATTCACTCACAGACAACGCTCCCGCCTGATACCTCCTCCAAATTCACGCCCCAGGAGCCCCAAAAAAAACGACAGTTACAGGATCCCAATGACCCGCCTCGGATTAGTAAGATGATCTGCGGGCCCCATAGGGAGAGGCTCCCGCCTGAGACTTCCTCGCAATTCACTCACAGACGACGCTCCCGCCTGATACTTCCTCCAAATTCACGCCCCGGGAACCCAAAAGTCACGACAGTTACAGGATCCCGATGACCCGCCTCGGATTAGTAAGATGATCTGCGGGCCCCATAGGGAGAAGCTCCCGCCTGAGACTTCCTCGCAATTCACTCACAGACGAGGCTCCCGCTAGATACTTCCTCCAGATTCACGCCCCAGGAGCCCAAAAGTGACGACAGTTACAGGATCCCGATGACCCGCCTCGGATTAGTAAGATGATCTGCGGGCCCCATAGGGAGAGGCTCCCGCCTGAGACTTCCTCGCAATTCACTCACAGACGACGCTCCCGCCTGATACTTCCTCCAAATTCACGCCCCAGGAGCCCAAAAGTGACGACAGTTACAGGATCCCGATGACCCGCCTCGGATTAGTAAGATGATCTGCGGGCCCCATAGGGAGAGGCTCCCGCCTGAGACTTCCTCGCAATTCACTCACAGACGACGCTCCCGCTTGATACTCGAGTGAGTGACGGACTGACTGAGTGATGTGTGACGCCAACGGATGATATCCTCATGTGATGATCATGATGAGTGAGTGAGTGAGTGAGTGAGTGAGCGATCGAGTGGTGTATGGGTAAGTGTGATGGTGCTGAGGAGGAGAGGCGTGGGTCATGATGATGATGACTGATGATGATGATGGCGAGAAAGAGGAAGAGAGAGAGAGAGAGAGAGGGTGTGAGATCCTGCGCGGGGGGTGTGCAGAGAAAACAAGAACCCCACTTTGGATGTGGGGAATAATATGGGGATGGATATTTGTTGACCTTTTTGGGGTATCTTTGGGGTATTTCTTATTTTTCGTAACCAATCCCCCTGTAGGGGGACAGGCCCGACATAAGGGTAGGAGGTCTACCAGCCTCCGACCCATGTCGGTCGTCCCGAGATCCACGTTGCAACAAAATCATGATGCCGGGGGCCTGGGTGTGTCCGGTGGCAAGTCATGGGAGCCTCCCATACCATCTTGTCCGCTCTAGCGAATCGACGCTCATCGACGCTAGATCGACGCTAGCTCGACGCTAATGGAGGCCGAATCGACGCGAAGCGACGCTAACCGACCCTCCTCCTCGCTCGCTCCTCCTCGCTCGCTCCTCCTCCTCCTCCTCCTCCTCCTCCTCCTCCTCCTCCTCCTCCTCCTCCTCCTCCTCCTCCCCCTCCCCCTCCTCCTCCTGTTCCTCCTCCTCCTCCTCCTCCTCCTCCTCGCTCGCTCCTCCTCCTCCTCCGACCCATGTCGGTCGTCCCGAGATCCTTCGTGCAGCCGACCCCCTGTCGCCCGCGGCACCGGCGCCAGAGGAGGCGGCGGCCGACGGATCGGCCGCGGCGTCTGCGGCGGCCGCGGCCTCGGCGCGGGGACCAGTGCCGCGGGGGGGGGGGGGGGGGGCTGCAGGGAGGGAGGGGCAACGGCAGGCGGGGGGAGAGAAGGGAGAGGGGAGAGAGAGGAGAGAGGAGAGAGGAGAGAGGAGGAGGAGGAGGAGGAGGAGGAGGAGGAGGAGGAGGAGGAGGAGGAGGAGGAGGAGGAGGAGGAGGAGGAGGAGGAGAAAAGGAGGAGGAGAAAAGGAGGAGGAGGAGGAGGAGGAGGAAGAGGCTGAAATGCGGCCCCTATACCAGAGGCCGCGGGCTTTCAAGCGCCTCTGCGAAAATATGGGCGCGGCCCCGCCCTCGCAGCAGCCTGCCTGGGAGAACGCGTGGGGGGGGGGCTGCCGCAGGAGGCTCTCTTCGAGCCCTTCTACTTACAGTCCGAGAGGGGGGGGGCTCTTGGCCCCCATTTGGGGGCGAGGGCCCCTCCCACCCAAGCAAGTTGGGGGAACGACGCGCGACGACTCCCGACGATGAGAAGGGAAAAAAGGGAAAACACTGGATGGTGGCAATTTGCGCCTCCTCGGCGTTGGACAAACCTCCGTTTAGCAAACCACCCTTCAATGAAAACGGCCCAAGGCCGAAACCGACGGACCTGGGCCCGCAAAAATGACGGCCGCGACGCCCTCTCGCGAACCGGACACGGCCAATTCTTTTGTAAACTTAAGATCTTAATGCATGATTAATTTACTAATAAATCAATGCATGAACTCACCATTGTTTTTAATTCTAAATCCCTTCATTTCTAATACATGATCCGCACGCGGAGTATGTGTTAAAAACGGCACTGTACGTTGGCACCACTCCCTGCGGCCGTCCTCGTTGGCTGGACGGCCGAGCCTCGGCCCCCTCCAGTGCCGATGGCAGCTTCACGGCCCGGTGCGCTGACTCTGTGGCCCGCGACAGCTCGACCGCGGCCTCGCCCAGTCTGACGGCGCTTCGATCGCGCCAGCATCGCCTGAAGGTTTCCTGGCCAGCGTGACAAGCGCCACCGAATGCTCCGAGTGCCGGGTTGCCTCCTGTTCGATAATCTGGGATCGCCGCGCCAATTCTGATCTCCCCCGTAGAAGCAGCCACATCAGGCTCTTCTTGCCCAGCAGCTCCGCGCCTTTCGCCGCGGGGCCCTCCGTCTTCCTGGCGCCTTCCACAAGTAGCTCCTCGTCGAAAAAAGGGGGGGAAGGGAGGGGGGCGACGATGATAATCCTACTTTGCCCCCCAGCGCCGCGAGTCAACTTCACCGCTGCGTCCTACGATCCTGAATCGGGCCAAAGCGCCATTCCAAGGACTATGACACCGCGAATCATTGTGACCGTTGCGCCCCAGATTTCGCAAATCGTGCCGCAACACCATTCATAGGGCGTAAACCATTATAATTCCATAACTTGCGCGCGGCGCTAAGGCCAGAACCATAAAAAAACGGCCCGCCCTCCATCCGCGAAGCTCTTGCAAACAAACAAGACGATGTTGCGCGGAAATGTAGCGAACACCACATTGCGAAAAAGGTTCCACCATCCATCCGTGAAGTTTTTGCACGCTTGTAAAACAAATGCGCGCGGCGTTAGATCGAGAACCACATGTTGAAAAGCACCGCCCTTCATCCGTAGAGCTCCTGCGAACCTGAACGCGACAAATGTGCGCGGCGCTAAAATGAGAACCACATGTTGAAACGGGCCCACCCTCCGTCCGCGAAGCTCGTGTAATTTTTTAAACGAATGTGCGCGGCGCTATGGAAAGAACCACATTTTGGAAACGGCCCACCTTCCATCCGTGAAACTCTTGCACATGTGAAGCGTTAGGACCATCAATGACTCTGAAGTCTCAGGCACATCGCCCGGCCCGCTCTAATCATTCGTCTCGAGATGCGACAGGGAGGTGCTACTTATAAACAGTATGGACGGAGGGGGAAGACGACGAGGATCCCATTATACTCTATCTCTCTCTCTCTCTGAGCCCCTCTGTCTGTCGAAGGGTCCTGTAGCTGCATCCTGTGCCTATTCGTGGCGGCCAGGAAAAAACATATCTCGTATCTGCGCTCGTGCGGGGTCCGCGCGGGGTTCTGGGGTCGGCACACGAGGAGGAGGAGGAGGAGGAGGAGGAGGAGGAGGAGGAGGAGGAGGAGGAGGAGGAGGAGGAGGAGGAGGAGGAGGAGGAGGAGGAGGAGGAGGAGAGAGGGAGGGGGAGGAGGAGGAGGAGGAGGAGGAGGAGGAGGAGAAGGAGGAGGAGGAGGAGGAGGAGGAGGAGGAGGAGGAGCAGGAGGAGGAGGAGAAGTAACCTCCGCGTAGGGGCGACGCGCCCCCCCAAGAGGGGCGTCGGGGGGGGGGCCCACGGCCCCAGCCGCGGCCTGCGCCCGAGTCCGGCGGGGCGCCCGAGGCGTGCACCTCTGAGATGTGATGCCCACATGCGTTGAGTCTGGGTAGTCGAAGCCAATCTGGCGCCAATCTGGCAGGCCCAATCTGGCAAATGGGGGCAATCTGGCGAGGGAGCCACCGCGAATCCAGTCTGGCGAATAACCCAAATCCTCCAATTTGGCCAGGCCAGATTGGCCCTTGGGGCCCAGTCCAATCTGGCAGTCTGGCCTTCGACTACCCAGTTAGTGTTAGGTCGGGCCTGTCCCCCATACAGGGGGACTTTCGACGAGAAATAAAAAAACACCCCCCTAAAATAATCAAACGATTGCCAACAAATGATCAAACAATAGTCTGGGAACATCCCCCTGTATGGGGGACACGCCCGACATAAGTTTAGCGTTTGTTTGTCCTATCGGGCGGGGGATGGCAGCGTGGAGAGGCTGGTGGAGAGGGGGGATGGGGCGAGTGGGTGCGAGGCGGCCCTAGACCATTCGGAGCAACCTCTTTGGAGGGTCCCGGCAAAACTCAGGAGGGAAACGGGCAACACGGGAACCAACATAGGGCGCTCTGATCGCATCCCCCTCTTTGCCGGGCTATGCAGACAAGATGAGGATGCCAACCGCTGGCATGGGAAACGAATAGGGCCCCTCAAGTGCAAGCACTGCTTGAGGGGAAAACTTCGGGGTGCGCGGTGCATCTGACAGGGAGCCGCATCCTGGGTCAACAGAGTGCCGCGGCGACGAGCAGCACCTCATTACCTCCTAGAATGGCACGAAGGCTCCACGAGCCGTGGAGCACGCATTGCGCACGTTGGGACCTGGAAGATGTGGCGTGAAAGAAACCACAGGGTCTACCCGTGAGCGATGCCTACTCGGACCCATGACGATGAATCGAGATGGCATGAGGGCGCCGATGCCAATGATCGACGTAAGGTACTGGGCCACACGATTGCTATCTCATTGTAACCATCTAAAACCTAAGCAAGCCAAGCGAGAAGCATGCGACGAACATGGCATGAACACTCTGAGCGGTTGGTTTATGCCACTGGCTTATCTACCTACGACGTGTGACGAAGCCAGGCTAGACGGATCGAAACGACGAAACCACGACAGCACGCGGAGAGCCTTTACCAAAGTAAGGCGCCCAGCCAGTCCAATAGCAGCAAGTACCCTTGAGCCCACGTGACGGCTGACCGAAAGACGTGAAAGAAGGAGAAATGGTGGCCATACAACCTCGCCCCATGAGAGCACGAACCGGCAGCGACGGCGATGTTTTTTGATTGCGGCTGCCACCACGGATTCTCGCAGATCAGGTCCTCTAGCGCTCCTAGGCCCTGCGTGGGTAGAACATCAGCGCTGGCAGTGTATCGCCCAACAAAGTCCGAGAAGGTGTGGGGGCGATCGATCTTGAGGGAGTGGCACACGAAGCAGTAGTGCTGCAGGAACTCCTCCGGGGGGGGGAGCGTTCGGGGGGCACCGGCTCGCCGGGGGCACCTCGCCCTGGAGGCGGCGACAAGTCGCCGATGGATCGGCGATAGGAGCCCGGTCGGGAAACCGCACGTGCCTGGGCGGAATGGGGCTATTCGACGGGCGAAGAACGGGATTAAATCAACTTTTTCGCTGTCGGGGGCGCCTGTCCCAGGGCGGCTGGAAAGTTTATACCCTTACGGTGGCACCGTAGGGGTATAAACTTTCCAGCCGCCAAAGGGCAGGCGCCCCCGACGGCGGAAAAAATGATGCTGTACCGTTCCTCGCCCGCTGGGCTATCGGGCCCCCATCGTCGACGAGTGGGCGATGCTGGGTCGATGCACCCCCCCCTGAGCCGATCCACCCCCAGCGTTGTCCGAGCTGCAGCTGCCGGGAGGCGTCCCGAGGCTGGGACACCGCCGAGAAGCAACGACGACGCCGGCTCACCTCGGACCTCGAGCCTCGAAGCCTCGTCCTGAGCCCATCCTCCACTAGCGTTGCCCCCGATCCTCAGGGGAGCGCCCGTGGCCGCCCACGAGGAGGAGGAGGAGGCGGAGGAGGAGGAGGAGGAGGAGGAGGAGGAGGAGGAGGAGGACGAGGAGGAGGAGGAGGAGGAGGAGGAGGAGGAGGGGGGGAGGAGGAGGAGGAGGAGGAGGAGGAGGAGGAGGAGGAGGAGGAGGAGGAGGAGGAGGAGGAGGAGGGGAGGAGGAGGGAGGAGGAGGAGGAGGAGGAGGAGGAGGAGGAGGAGGAGGAGGAGCAGCAGGAGGAGGAGGAGGAGGAGGAGGAGGGAGGAGGAGGAGGAGTCCGCGCAAGGGCGCGCCCCCCCAAGAGAGGCGTCGGGAGGGGGCCCACGGTTCCAGCCGCAGCCTGCGCCCGAATCCGGCGGGGACCCCTGGGGCGTCCCGAGAGCGGGCCCCCGAGGGCTCCGCTCCCACCAGGGGAGGGGAGGGGAGGGGGGAGGAGGGAGGGGGGAGGGAGGGGGAGGGACGAGGGGCCGAGGAGAAGGAGGGGAGAGGGAGGAGTGGGGGGGAGGGGCGAGGGAGGGGCGAGGGAGGAGGGAGGGAGGAGAGAGGGAGGGAGGGAGGAGGGAGGGAGGGGATGAGCTTGATACGACGCGCGGCCTTGCAAGATGCGTGCTCGAAGGGTGGGCAGGAGGAGAAAGAGAGGAGGGAGGAGGAGGAGGAGGAGGAGGAGGAGGAGGAGGAGGAGGAGGAGGAGGAGGAGGAGGAGCAGGAGGAGGCGGAGGCGGAGGCGGAGGCGGAGGAGGAAGAGGAGGAGGCGGAGGCGGAGGAGGAGGAGGAGGAGGGAGATCGTCGAGCGTTGGGAGTGAATGACATCGTGCCGTTCTCAAGGCACGTCTGCCTGTGGGCACTCTTGCCCCCCCCTTCTCTGGGCTCCAGCAGGCCCTGGGGATCGGTGCCGGTGGTGCCGAGCATCCCCGGGTGAAACTCGACGACCAAGTAGTGCACGAGCCCCTGCGACAGCAACCCCTGCGCGAGGCCACGAAATCGAAACACTGAAGCGCACTCCTCCCTCTCCTCCTCGTCCTCGTCTCGTCCTCTTTCTCTTTCCCCATCTCCTCCTCACCCTCCACGTTCCCGTCCTCCTCCGAGAGATCATCTCCCCCCTCCTTACCACCTCCTCCTGCACCTCTTGACTTTTCCCCATGCGCCCATCCCCTGGGAGGGTGGAAGCGGGAGAGGAAGGAGGGGCTTGGTGTCCGCTCCATGGTAACCTGCGTGGCGTGGCCCCAGGCGCTGACCGATTTAGGCCTGATTTGGACCAGATTTGGAAACCATTTAGGACTAGATTTGGGCCGTATTCGCCCCTTCACAAGGGAGACGAGGATAACCAGGAGTGGGGGAGGGGCAGGAAGGGCGAGGAGGAGCAGGAGGAAAGGCCAAAAGCTGTCCAAATGCAGAAAAAGCGGATTGCACTGTCCCATGAACAGAGATCGAAGAGGGGAGGCAGGGGCGGCGGGGGCCAGGACGGCGAGAGCAGGCGAGGGCGCTGACTTCGGTGCACAGAATCCGTTCGGGGGGCTCCAGCTATCGAACTCGCCGATCCTGTCGAGGCCCATCCAGGGCCCAGCATCGGTGCATACGCCATCCACCTGCTCGACCGTCGAAGCATGCACCGGCATTGGGCCGAGGATCGATCTGGCGAGGATCGACGAGGTGGACAACGGACATCCAAGGATATGATTTTTGCAACCCCCCGCGCGCCCCAGAGGTCTCGACCCCTTCCCCAAGGGCAATTTTTTTCGTCCCCAAGCAAGTTTTGACTGTCCCCGAGACCGACAACGGGCCCCAGAGGCCGAAACAAGGGAGCAGACCCGGACTGCGACAAATAAATCCGCCCGACGTCTGGGCACTTGCAGCCAATTGTTCTGCATACTCCGGCAAGCTTGCTTGCACAGGGGGGCGGAGGCGTGGCTGGGCCCGAAAGGACATCTTGACGCCACGCAAGCTGGGGCTCACTTGCACGCCTTTTCGGCCCAGCGCTGCTTGAAAACGCTGCGGAGGGAGGGGGGCAAGGGGGAGACGAAATGCCATGCAAATGAACTTACTTGGCGACATGCCATGCAAATTCGCCGGCCCAACGGGCCAGCGGCGTGCTAAGATCTCCGGTAACTGGTCAACAATATTTCCATTCGCGCGCGCGGGGCTGCCCCTAGGGGTCCCCCGACGAAAAATACCCCGGGACGGTCCCGTGACGGTCCTGGGACGTTCGGGCCAGAGATGGTTTTCCGTCTGGGCGCCGCCCTCGAGGCGCTCCAGAGAGCCCCAAGAAGGGCCCAGAGGCCTTCAAGAGGCCCCCAAGACAATAGACGACGGGTCCGAGATGCCTCAAGATCGCTCCAAGACGTCCAAGATGGCGCCTAGACGCCCCGAGAGGCCTCCAAGAACCCTCCAAAGAGAGCCTCCAGGGGCAAACATTGATGCTTTTCCGTTGGTTTTCCAATGATTTGGGCTTCTCCGCCTTATCGGCTTACCGGCGCTTCCAAACGGCCCAAGAGGCCCCCAAGACCCCCCCAACACGGCCCAAGAGGACTCCAAGAGGGCCCCCAAACGGCTCCAGCGGGCTCCAAGATAGCCCCAGAGGCCTCCAAGATGGCCCAAGAGGCCCCCAAGACATCCCCAAGAGCGGGCCCAGACGGGGGACCCGAACGGAGATTTCGAGCTCTCGGCCCCGAGAGGTCCCCAGGATGCCCCAAGACGCCCCCAAGAAGCTCCCAAGAGGCCCCAAGAGACCGCCAAGAGGCCGCCAAGAGGCCCCCAAGAGGCCCCAGAGAGGCCCCAGGAGGTCCCGGAAATATAGCCAAGAGGCCCACGACAGGCGTCCAAAGACATTCACAGGCCTCCCAAAGAGGCGCGCCCAGACGCCCCAAGTGGCCTCCAATAGCCCTCCCAAGAGAGCCCCACGAGGCACGATTCATTGCTTTTCTATATGTTTTGGGCAGAATTTTGAGTTTCCACCTTTCCGGCTTTCCGACGCTCCAAGACAGTCCGAGACGCCCCCAAGACCGCCCCAAGAAGCGGCCAACAGGCTCCCAAGGAGCCAAGCGGCGCCCAAGAGGCCCCCCAAGAGGCCGCAAAGAGGCCCCCAAGAGGCCCCAAAGAGCGCTCCATGGGGGCCGGCGGAATGAGCGAAGCGATTCAATAAACGTGCTTGAATATACCGTGAAACGCCATCTTCTTTGTCCCCTGATCTCGTGGCCCCGCCTCAGCCCCCCGCAGCGCGCCCATCTCGTAACCCTCAACGTCCAGCTTGAGCACGTCCACGGCCAGCGCGGGCGCGGAGCCGTTCACCGCCAAGTACTCGCCGAAAATGTGGTCAAGCGTCGTCATGGCCACCTCTTCTTCCGAGGAGGAGGAGGAGGAGGAGGAGGAGGAGGAGAAGGAGGAGGAGGAGGAGGAGGAGGATATTTGATGCGCGCGGAGCAACAATTCACCTGCGGGGCGGGCCTAGCTGAAACAAGGACTATTATGCAGCATGCTGGTGAAAACGGGTCTCGAAACAGTGCAGAAGCTGTTGTTGTCAGCCCTGGACTCGATGGATGAAGCGAAGAAGAAGAAGAAGAAGAAGAAGAAGGACAGTTGAAATCCCCGGATCTCGGATGTCAAAGCTGCTGTTGCCTGCGACCTGCTCGAAGATGGCCCCGAATGTGATAGGCTGCTAGGTCCCACGCGTCCGCAGCCGCGCTACGGCGGAGAGGCTGCACCCGCAACCGCGGTACGGAGGAGGAGGAGTTTCTACTTCGTAGAGAGGGGCGCAGTGCGCTGAAGAGGTGGTTCACGCTGGGGACTCCGCGCGAGCTTTCTGCCATGCTTCATGATGGTCGTGGCTGGAGTCCAGGCTCCACTCGGGGCAAGTAACCCATCCCTTCCCTCGTGGGGGGAGACCCCCTCTCAGTAATCTACGGGAGAGGAGGAGGACAGTCACACCTTAAAGGGGAAAGCGGAAGGTTGGTCGACCCGACCCAACGAGATGACTTAGGCGCCGACGGCCACAGCATCGTCACAATCACTCTCTGGCCCCATGGAATTCAAGTACAGGGCCCTGGCATCTCTGAACTCGGGATCTGTCATGCCCACGGAGGGAAGGACGAAGAGGAGGAGCAGGATGAGGATGAGGATGAGGATGAGGATGAGAGGAGGAGGAGGATGAGGAGGAGGAGGAGGGGGAGGAGGAGGACGAGGAGGACGAGGAGGAGGAGGAGGAGGAGGAGAAGAGGGAGGAGGAGGAGGAGGAGGAGGAGGAGGAGAAGGAGGAGAAGCAGGAGGAGGAGGAGGAGAAGCAGGAGGAGGAGGAGGAGGAAGTGAGAGGAGACGAGACAGAACCCTGAAGGCGGCTCGTGGAGGCCTGCCCCAGGCCACCCACGGAGCGCTCGGAGAACTCCGAGGTGTCGGGCACGGCGCCCTCGCCCCCTCAGCGCTCGCACCGAAGGAGGGGCCGGCCTCCGCGAGGCCCCAGAACCCGAAGCTGAGCAGGGACCGACCGTCCCGGCATTCCTACCCATCGGTCGGAAGAAGTAGGTAGAAACATGAAGTAGGAAGGCGTTGGAAATATATTGGGTTTCCGCACGCCTCCTGAAGAGGAAGGAAGAGGGAAAACCACTCGACTCTTGAAGTAGGAAGGCGCTGAAAGTATATTGGAATCTGGGAATCCAGAAATACCTATTTTCAGCGACCGATGGGTAGAGTCATACCACGACATGTTCCTAGAACCCAGAAATGCTCGGATAGCAAAAGCCAGGTTCTCAGAACAGGAGCCCGTGGCAAAACAAAACAGGCTCCGCCAGAAATGTTCCAAGAACGTTTCGTGGAGACCGCAATCGGTTCTTAGAACATCGTTTGGTAGGGCTATAGGCGAGCCAGGACGCTTCGCCGCTGCTTGACTTAAGTCGGGCCTGTCCCCCTACAGGGGGGTTTCCGGCGAAAAATAACAAATACCCCCAAAATGGTCAAAAGATAGTCCCAAAATAGACCCGGGGACAATTTTTTGCGTATTTCTTTGCCTTTTGGGAGCATTGTTGGAGGCATTTTTGTAATTTCGTCAAACTTCCCCCTGTAGGGGGACAGGCCCGACGCAATGCTTGACTTATGTTGTTCCCATCCTACGTAAGGACCACATCCCAGAAATAATTTCGAGCACCCCGAAAAGTGTCAAAAGAGCGTCGGAACGGTGTCGCAACAGTGTCGGGCGAGTGCCTCCCAGGGCCCGACGCGTGACAACCCTCGAGGTTCGGCACTTTTTTCTGGCGCTCGGAGCTCTTTCTGGTGATCAGGGCTCTAAAATAGGGTGGAACAGCATAATGCTTGACGAGGGGTGCGCGCGCCCCCGGCCCAGCAGCGGGGGCCGCCGCCCACGACGCCTCCCGCCGTTCGCGCGGGGCGGCGGCCCACAATTACTAATATTTCTAGGGTTTTTGTCTCCACCCCACTTCCCATATTTTCCGATATTTTCCCGGGTTTGGGGGGGTTTTGGCTTCCCCCCACTTCCCATATGTTTGGGGTTTTTGGCTTCCCCCCCACTTCCCCCCATTTTCCCATGTTTTCTAAGGAATCGACGAGTAATTGCGTCTGTGTTTTTTCCCGATCCCCTGTTCCTGTCCATGGCGTACCTTGTCCTGTGCAAGGTCTTCGGCACCGCCTGTACTCTGCACCTTCCGGCCGCCTGAGGCCCCGCCCGCCCGCGCCCTGTCTCCCCAATTAGGGCTTCGCGCGCTCCGCCTAGCTCTTGACCGGAAGGGGCCCGCTCCCGACCCGCCGACCAAAACGTGTTTTTCCCTCCGGCGGCCCCACAGCAGAGAGGCTGCCGCGGGGCCCCGGAGAGAGCCTCGCTGCCGGGGGCGAAGGGGGGGGGGGCCAGGGCCAGGCACGCCCCCCCCCCCCCAGGGGGCCTCTGACAAGTCTTAGGTCGGGCCTGTCCCCCTACAGGGGGATTTTCGACGAACAAGAAGTACCCCACCAAAAATGCCCCAAGAAGGTCGGACACCATTCGAAAAATAAGCCCCAGAGTATTTTTTTGAGTGTATCTTTTTGTCTATTTTAGGCCCCAGAGAAGGCCAGGGCCACCAGGCACGCCCCCCCCCGCCCAGGGGGCCTCTGACAAGTCTTAGGTCGGGCCTGTCCCCCTACAAGGGGGGGGGGACAACATACTCCAAAAATACACCAACAATACACCACAAATACCCCAACATACCCCAAACATACCCCAAACATACCCCACAATTCGACGAGCAATATAAACAAAATGCCCTAAAAATGACCCAAAAAAGTCGAACCATATCGAATAATATTCAAATAATACACCAAAAAGGTCGAGAAGTCGAATCGGCGGGGATCGGCAGGCCATGAAGGCGTCCACAGGAATCGGAACCCAAAGCGGACCCCGAAGCAGAGGACAAAGCGGGGCGAGGGTGCGTAAATCGGGGATCTCTGAGACCCAGCGGCTCCGGAGGCTGTATCGGCCGCCGCGGCCTTCTCAGAGCGTTCCGGAACGGATTCATCCTCGTCCCAGTCTCGTCCAACCCCTGCCCCAGTGTGGCAGCGTTTCTTCCCTGATCCAAGTCTTAGGTCGGGCCTGCCCCCCTACATGGGGATTTTCGATGAACAATAACAAATGCACCAACAATGCTTCAAAAAGGCCGAACAACACTCGCAACATAAGCCCCAGAGTATTTTTGATGTATTTTGGGGCATTCTTCATTGTTCGTCGAAAATCCCCCTGCAGGGGGACAGGCCCGACTTCAGACAAGTCCGTCGGGCCGCCCTGGGCAAACACCTCGGAGGTAAAAAGTCTGCGCCGCCCGCGCCCGACCTGCGGCCGGCGCGCCGACGAGCGGGCCCTGCGCGCCGGCCTCCTGCAGCGGCCACTGCCTCGCTCCGAGGCCCCGAAGCTGCCCCTGCAAACTGGGGCCCGCGCTCTTCCAAAAGCCGGGCCGCGCCAGTGCCCGCGCCCCGCGGGCGCAGCAAAAAAGTCGGCGCTCTGTCCTCTCCGCGCCCGTCGCGCGCCGTGCCCCGCGCGCGCGGCAGCGGGCGGCCGTGGAAATGCCGGCCCATCTCCGCGCAGTCGCCCCAGCCGTCGGCCGGGCAAGCAAGGGGCAGAGGCGGCGACGCGGGGAGCCCAGGGGGGGGGGGGGGGGCTGCTGAGGATGGGCTTCGACTGCCTCGCCTGGCGCTCCCCCGCGCTCTCCCAGGTCGCCGCGGGGCCCCGCCCGACCGCCCCGCCCCCCGCCCGCGAGTGAACCTCCCCCGCCCGCCGGGCAGCTGCACGGCGCGGCCCCGCGGGCCCTCGCCAGCGGTGGGGGGCGTCCTCCTTCGATCCGCGCCAGAGGCCGCCCTGCTGAGCAAACTCGTCGGTCGCGTCTGTCCGGCGCTGTTCCCGCGGCGTGGTGTTTCCGCCATGGGCGCCCGCGGTGCCGCAGCGCGCCTTCGTGTCGTTGGCCTCGAGAGCATTCGAAGGGGCCCGCATGTGGGCCCTGGTGCTGCCCGAACCCGACCCTGCACCTGGGCCCACGAGCGGGGTCTGATAACCGTGCCCTTGCAATCGCAATGAACATGGAAGGGCGCCGTCGGCTACCCGAGTCAACGCGTGGATCGCGACATCCCCCCCGCCGCGCGCCGTCTGCAGCGACGAAGACTTAGGAGGCGCAGGCCCGCGGGCCGCGGCAACCGCCCGACCGCGGGGGCCACGCGCCACGAAAGCCCAGCCAGAATCTGACAAACTCACGCGCGTCAGACAAGGAACGGGCCCCATCCGAGAACGACAGGCCCGTTTGGAAACCGCCGGCTGGTCGACGGCGCCAGCGGGCCGTCTGGCAAGGGGATTCGGAGATGAGCGGGGGAAGATGGCATGAGAAAGTGCCTCTCGCAAGAATCGCCCCCGCCTCGAATCCTCGCCCTTTGGCGCGACGAGGGCGGCGGAGCAAACCTGGCGAAACAAAGCGCCCCCTGCGGCGAACCGGGGCATCGCGCTCATAGCAGCGGCGGCAAATGGGGCAATCAGGTCCTCGCGCAGAGCGCGCGCAGGGAGGGCCGCCGAGTTCTTTGTGCGCGACCGGGCCCGGGGCCGCCAGGGGCCATGGGCAACCGACCGAAGGGTCGCTGGTCTTCCCGGAAAACAGACAAGATCACGCAGCACAGAAAGCTGGGAGCACCCTTAAGGCGAAGCGGCTCACCCGTGCCTCGACGAGCTTCCAGTCCAGGGCAGGCCTCGCGCGGGCCGCGCTGAGTGCTGCGCCGATGTCGGCGCGAAGCTCCCGCGGCGACATCGGCGCCCAGGCGTTCCCCACGTCAGCTGGTGGGCCCCCTCCCCCCGTGGCCTCGAGGGGGCCAGGCGCCCCTCTCGCGACGCCTCGAATGACTTTCTGACGACGCGGGGCTCGGGGTCTGAGTCCCGGGCGGCCGTCGCCCACCGGTGCGCTGCAAAGCCCGCGGAGATCACCCGCGGGTCGACTCCGGCCCCGCCCGGGAACGAGCGCGCGCGGAGGCCCACCGAGATCCCCCTCGGAAGCCCCCCGGAGCCCCAGCCGCCCGAGCCCTCGCGCGGCGGGGCGCTGAGGGGGGGGGGCGCCTGCGGCGCAGGCGCCGTCGGGCCGCGCCGCTGGGCCCACTCAGCTCCAGCTCCGGCATCGCGAAGGCGGCCCCTCCAACGTTCCCGAGGCCGGCGTCGGCCCGAGGTTTCTGGCCGCGCCCCCCTGCTGCTGAGGCGCAGGGCCCAATTCTCCACATCAATGACTTGGCTTGGTCTGCGGGGCCGGCTGAGAACCCGCACTTCTTCCAGTTCGCAGGGTGCTCGAGCCACCGAAAAAAAACAAGAAGAGGCCCTCGATGGCCGTCGGCGACTGGTCCGCGACCGCGGAGCTCGGACCAACTGCCTGGAGCGAGGTGCCATCGACAACGCTCCTGATCTGCAGCTGCGGTCTGCCCGGCGCAGCTCTACGAATCGGCGCCAGAGCCAGCGGTTTCGCTGAAGCCGAAGCCGCCGAACGCCCCGCGATGGTCGCCAAAGACGCCCGAACAGAGCTTGACATCGCCCCACCGTGCAGAATCGCTCAATATACCGACTAGATCGTCATCAGCCCCCGCGACAACTCTGAATTGAATGAAGGGGCCCTGGGACACGCAAATAAATGCACATATTTAAAAATATGCCCCATATTTTCCTACATTTCAAAGGATTTGTTCCCCTCCACTTCCCATGCTTTCATTTATTTTCTGGGGAATCGACGATTGCTTGTGTCTGTGTTGTTTTCTCTCCTGATTGAAGTCGAACTGTCGAGCTGCGTCGAACAAGTCGCGGCGCCGCGCGTGCTCGTGGAGTTTCTTCCAAACCGGCAGCGCCGCGGCACTGTCCGCGCCCGCGGCGCGGCGGCGCTCTGCCGAGAGTTCGCGGGCCCGCCCTGCCTCCTTTCACCGGGGAACAAAAAGTGACATAAACATAAGAACTCGGAGGTCCGCGCAGATCTCTCGGATCGCCGCCGGGGCCCCCCGGCGGCGCCTCCGGGCGCCGCCCCGGGCGCGCTCCGCGCGCCAGGGGGGGGGGCCCAGCGCCGATCCGAGAAATCCGCGCGGACCTCCGAATTCTCATCCTTATGTCACTCTTTTTTTTTTATTGCCACTTTAACATTCTTTATGTCACTTATTGTGCCACTTTGCAAAAAAAACATATTCATGTCACTTCTTGTTCTCCTATTGCCAGCGGCGGCGGGGCCGCTGCCCCAGTGGGAAATCCACTCGGCGGGCGCCCGCCCCCCAACTCGCGACGCCGGGGGCGTCGAGATATGCCCCGCAGCTCGAGAGGAAGACGCGCCGCCCCAGGAGGCCGCGCCCCACATTCTGGCTCCGCGGTGAAGGCGATGGTCGCGACGAGGTCTCGGGCCCATCCTGGATTCTCCTCGAAGCCCAGGGGGGCGGAAAAGGGGCCTCTGCCGGCGCTCGGGAAAAGGGCTGGAGGGCCCGCTTCGGGCGGAACTGATCCCGGCCCGAGCCCGCGCCATCGGCGCATGGCGTCTGCGTGTGTGTGTGTGTGTGTGTGTGTGTGTGTGTGTGTGTGTGTGTGTGTGTGTGTGTGTGTGTGTGTGTGTGTGTGTGCGTGTGCGTGTGCGTGTGCGTGTGCGTGTGCGTGTGCGTGTGCGTGTGTGTGTTTTCCTTTCCATCTGAAGTCTCGAGGGTCAGAAAGGGGGCGGAGTTGAGCCATCGATGCCCCACTGGCCGGGGCGGACCTCGTCGCGGCCATCCGGGGCCCGCGCGGGGGGCCGCTCGTCGAGGAGCTGGGCCATCGCGCGATGGTTTGCTTAGGCGCGTGCAATCTCCCTCCGATTCTCGACGAATCGGATTCGTCGAGAATCGGAAGGAGATAAAACGCAGCGACACCACAATGGTGGATCCTTTTATGAGCACAAATTCGCGCGAACAGAAAATTTCAAACTTAGCCATGCAAGCCATTTTGCACCAAGGGGCCCGCCATCTCCAAACCACAAAAACTGAACATCGAATCCGGCTCTATCTCACGTGCCCAGACGAATCCTCCGCCCGCGCCCCCCATTCCCCCGGCGGGTGGAACAGCGCTCGAGGGGCGGATCGCCGTCGTCGGCCGCGCCGCCCCCCACGCGCTGGAACTCGGAGCGCAAAGCACAGCTGGGCGGCCCGTCTGGGGTCGAGGGGCCGCTGCTGCCTTGTCGGCGGTGGGCCGTTCTCGCGCAGCATGGCGAACGCCCCTGTCGTGGCGCTGACCCACTTGCTCAGGGCCCCCCTCCCTCGTCGACCTCGGCTCCTCGACGCCGCCTGCGTTGCCCTGCCGGTTTATCTCCTGCGCGGCATCCAAAACGCAGTCGTCGGACTGAGGCGACGCCAAGATTCCCCATCGCAGAGAAAATGGAGGGGCACCTCGGAGGTCTGGGGGCCCATGGTCCTGCCGATGCGCTGGCGCCGCCCTTCCTTGGGGACGTCGCGAACCGTTCCGCGTCGCATCTCCGAAATGTCAGACCACTCCCTGATGCTCGCCCCGAGGCGCGTCGGGATCCGCCGAGGGCCGAGGGCCCATGGGCCCATGGGCCAATGGGGGGCCCATGCTGCCGCCCGATGCAAGGGGCCAGCGGGGACTTCTTGAACGCCCTGGGCTCGGCGAAACGCGCCGAGCCGATCAAGTTCGCGAGCGGGCCCCAGGGCCGCCGCGGACTGCCGGCAATCGCAAATCTCCTTCGCCCGCCCCCCCCCCCCCAAAGTAAAAATATACCTCGCTCTCCGCCGTCGCCGGCCTTGGAGCGCCTCCTTCTCCCTCTTCCTTATATCGCGTTAAACGGGCCGTTGGAACTAGCCTGGAAGATCGCGCCCGCGCCCGCGCCCAGCCCGCCCGCGACGATCATTTCTGAGGCCGAGCAGTTCGCATCCCCTTGGATGATCCGCGGCATGTCCTGGGTAAACAAACGAACCGAGAAGTCCCCTTGCAACTTCCAATCGGTCGTGCCCCTCGGGCCCTCCTTGACCGATAAATGCATAGAGACTACCAGCGCGCTCGATGGGGGAACCCATGCCCGCCCAGCGCAACGCGCACACGCGCGCGCGCACCTGTGGCGAAACTGACACGGGGGCCTGGGTAGCTGCGTCACCATCGCCCACATCTGCTTCTGGATCCCCGCGCGCACTCCTTCCGAGCTCTCCGGGGGGCCTGGCCCCGTCGCTTCAGCGCGGCCACGCGCTGCGGTCGTCAGCCCAGCCGAGGGCCTGCCCCCCTGCCGCGGGCAACTTGACGCGTGTCTCCCGCGCGGCAAGTACCCGGGGGAACGGCGCGCTGTCGTCGGTGGCCGCCTGGTCGGCCTGCATGCCTACATCGCACAGCCAGTCGTAGACCCCCTTGAACGTGCTCCACGAACTCGAGTTGACCCCTTATTAAAAAGATCAGGTCCTGACACGCGGTTGTTCCCACCTGGCTGGGCAATCGATGGTGGGGGGTGGCCGGTCTCGTCAAAGTCGCATTGCGTTCTACGCTTTGTCCGCCTGCGCGTGGTTGCGCGAGCAGGGGGGGAGGGGAATCCGAGCTGGCCCCACAGGCTGCGCTCGAGGAGCGCGCGGCCTCCTGCCGCTCTGACATCCGCAACCTGCGGACAGTTGGCGGCGTCGGCGCGGACATCAACCTACTCGTGGACACTGCCCCGCACGCGGTCGCCGCGCTCGCCGCCATCTGCGACGCTGACGCCGCCACTGGGCCCGAGGACCCCACCGAAGGGGTTGGCAACGGTCTTCCGAGGCTCGAAGCACACGGCGCCAATGTTCTGGCGTCTGGGGGCGCTCGCAAGTTCTCGCACTGGAACCCGACCTCAATGTCGGACTGCCCGGGCCCCCCCATCGTTGGCCTTCCTGCCTGGGGGTGGGCCTTCACTCCCCAGTCGGACGATGGGCGGCCTGGTTGGCCTCTTGGGCGAGAAAGTGGAACCGAGCGACGGCGCCTCGAGGTCGAACGACGTGGGCTCGGCCACTGGCTTAAAGACGACCCTGCCTCTTGGCTGGGTGCTCGGCGAGGTGCTTGGCCATTTGCTCCTTGTCGCCGCCCTGCTCGTAGATCCGCTTGAGGTTGGACTGGGCCTCCTCGTCGTTGAAGCCACTCCGTCCCCGCGAAGCCTGGAGCGGCCCCCCCGGCCGCGCCTCCTGCTCGAGGAGCTGATGAAGGGGCGCCGACATTGCCACCACCAGTAGCACCACCTCGTGCAACCACTTTTTTGGTAGTGTCCGATTCCTGCTTCCGCGCCTCCTCCTGGGGCCGACGTAGCTTGGCGAACGCTTCGCGGCCCCCGACGGAACCCTTGACCGCCGAGCTGAGTCCTACGAACCCTTGCTCGACGGGGTCGTCGGCCTGCTCCATGCGGACCCTGTGCGATACCTTGACATTGCGCTCCACCTCCGCACGAGCCTCGACTGACTGCTTCTCACGGCAGGGAAGAGGAGGAGGGATGATGGTCACCCTTCTGCCAGGGGCTCTTGTCAACCAGGTCTGTGTTAGATATGGCGACTCCACATCCAAAGGCGCTTTCTGCCGCAGGCAAGTTTCCTCCGCATCCACCTCCTTTCCCCTTTGGAACCCCGTTTACTGAGCACGCCTATGCACCTGTACAAGCCTCTGAGCGCTAGCGGGGAGAAGGAGGAGTAATGATGAGGGGATGGGAGGACATCTATTGTCATCTCTGTGCCTCGCAGCGGCTCTGGCCAAGCCAGGTCGGTGTTACAATTGGTAGCTCCACAAAAAGAAGCGGTTTCTATCGCAGAGAAATTCGCGTTGCACCAAATTCCACTGGACACCAACACCCAGTGCAACTGCGCATTCTAGCGCCTGCCAAGAGATGTTGGGATGAGTGGAGAAGGTCGCAATAGTCGGAATCAGCACACTGACCATCCAATTATTTCATGATGCACTTTTTCCTCTGGCCAAGCAAGTTCGTTTTAGATATGGTGGCTCCACATCAAGACGCGGCTTCTACCGCACAAGGTTGCATGAACACCAAACTCCACTAGAAACCAACACCAACCACCGCCTTCGCGCATTGTAGCGCCTGCCATGACATGTTGGAACGCGTGGAGAAAGGCCGCTGATGTTCAATTAGGGATCGCCCATCTACTGAATTACTCCTCTCTGCAATTGCGCGTGCTAGCGCCTGCCGGCGAAAACTATATGATGAGACGCGCGGCCTTTCGAAACAGAGCTGTGTCCGCAGCCGTATCACATTATGTAGACATATGCTTGACACCAATTGGTTTATGGCTGTCCCAAAATACTACTCCGAAATGTCCGATTCGTAACTGTACTCTTCCGTCTCCTTGGGCGCCTTCTTGATGGTGATCGGTTTCCTGCTCAACTGCTTCTGTAAATGGCGGATCTCCACCTGAACCAGTTTGAGCTGGGCTGCATTGAGGTACTAGTGATGCGAATCTCATCGACGCCCTCCTTCAACTCGGCGAGAGTTTTAGGAGGGCTTGACTCTGCCATCTCCGTGCCTGCACCGCGAGATGATTCTGCTGTCTTCACACACGTCCTAGTGCTTCAAAACTTTCCACTGTCCAATGACTTGGACCTTCCCCTATTGCGCCCGCTGGTTGGGCGCCTAGGCAACAAACTTTCTAGCGAGTCACTAACTTCGCCTGAATGGTCACCTTCCTCCTTCGGATCATGATAGGAATACTCAAACTTGTCACATGCTGCAATTAGTTTCATTGGCAACTCGGGTTCGATGTTGAACTTCTGGCAGGCTTCCAAATACAATTGCTTTTCTTCCCCCTGGAAATGCGAAAAGAGGGAGTTGAGGAGACTGCCATTCTTGCCTGTGCTAATTCGCGCATAGATATCAAAATGGGAGGAAAAGAAAAGGAGGAGGAGGAGGAGGACGAGGAGAAGGAGGGGAGAAAGAAGGGGAGGAGGAGGAGGAGGAGGAGGAGGAGGAGGAGGAGGAGGAGGAGAGAAGGAACCGCGGCCGCCTGCTCCACGTCCATATCCTGGGGACCCTTCAGGTAGCCCTGGTCGCTGATGCTGCTGGTGCGGGAGAGGAAAGACAATCCGCCCACCCCCCAGCCTCCACGGGCGCAAACTCGGGGGCCGGGCCCACTCGGTGCACGTGGCGGGCTCCAGCAGCCCCAAACCCTCCAAAAAGTGGCATCCACCTCCCAGGGCCGCATCTCTTACGTACGCCCGCCAGAAATGGGCCCAGCCACCGCCAGCCTTCCGCCAGTGGCGCCGCCCCCGCTCCAGGTCCGCCGGCCTGTTCGCCGAGGACGATGGTCGAAGCCCTCGCTGGAAGGCCCCACATTGGTCTCAGGACGCCGATGTCCACCAGCACATCTGGACCGCCCCCAACTCTCCGCCCCCCCCATGCCAAGAAGCTTGCCGGAGCCCAAAGGGAAAAACCTCCCCCCCGACGGGAAATACCCATCTCCGGAGACCTCCGTGCCTGAAGCCTCCACGTGGCTAATTACCAAGCAAGAGGCCCTCGCAGGTTCCAAGAGAGGCAGACACGGACCAGAACCTCGAGGTAGCCCAACTTCGCGCCTCGCGCCCCAAGACGCGCGATCATCCTCGCGCCCTCGCGCCCCCGCGCCGCCTCCTCGGAAAAGGGCAACCGCCCTGGCCCAGACCGCGACGCGCGACGCGCGACAACCTCTTGCGCCCCCCCCTGGGCGACCTGCGGGCGCACGCTGACGGGGCGGATTCAGGCAGCCCTGAACCCCAAGACCCCTTCCCTTCCGCCGCCTTCCGCCGGCCTTCCGCCGGCCGAGGCGGCCTCGTTCCGCTTCCGCCGACCTTCCGCCGCCCTGCCGCCGCGGCAGAGACGGCAGCGCCGTGGAGCCTCGAAGGCAAAAGCCCCGTTTGGAGCGCCCCGCGTGGACGATGGGTCCGTGGGCCCGGCGCGAGGGTCCCAGCTCCGCGAGCCGGGATAGCATCCCCCGAGACATGAGCTGTGCTGCTCCCATCTTATCAGAAGGGGCCCTGGGACACACCAAGAAGTAGACACAAATAAAAGGATCCCCCACATTCCTAATATCTTCTGGGTCTTCGTCTTCCCCCCCACCTCCCATATTGTCCCATGTGTTCCCAGAGATCGAGGATGAAGTGCGACTGTGTGTGTTTTCCCCTCCTGACACATCCCAGGCAAATTTCGAGCACCCCGTAACAACTCGTAACACTGTCTGCCCGACACGCTGGCGAAGTGCCGAGCGAGCATCGCCTCCCAGGGCCCGAAGCGTAAATGCCCTGCAGGTTCAATACTTTCCTGGCGCTCGAATTTCTTTCTGGAGGTCAAGGCTGAAGTAGGGTGGAACATCATAAGACATGAGGCCAGTGCCGCCAGATCTAGTTACAGAGCACGCCGACTCTGATGGAAACGGATGGAAACGGGACCCGCCGCCAATCCACGCGAAATACCCCGTGCATGCCTTCCCTCGAGTCGGGTGTGGACTGAACCTGCTCGGCGCTGACTCGGCTCAGCCAATCTGGAAAGAACTGCTCTGCAGCTCTTCGATCGTCTTCCCAAACCCAGCTCAGCTACAATCAACAAAATAACTTAGCTGAGGAGCATAAGCGTGCATCAACATCATGCCGCGGAGGTCCTCGTGAATTTCTCTGACCGGCGCCGCCGGAGGTGCCGCCAGAGGGGGCCGCCGCCGATCCGAGGAATCCGAGCGGACATTCGCCACATGATGTTCATGCAGATGCCCTGCCCCTTCGGAAGATGTGTGTGAGCACACCTTCACAGCTGCGGGCGGCTCCCAAAGCCAGCCCGACCAGACACCAGCCTTGCAGGCTCCGGCAGGGTGCGGCGCTCCGGCCGAGCCCCGCTTGCGCACAGGCAGCCTCCCGAATGCCGGCTGGTCTCCACAGGCCCCCCGAGCAGCCCCAGCTGGAGGAGGAGGAGGAGGAGGAGGAGGAGGAGGAGGAGGAGGAGGAGGAGGAGACCCCCCCCAGTAGTCCGGGGCGGTCTCAACACCCCAACCCAGGGGCGCGGAGCGCCCCAGGGGCGCCGCTGGAGGCGGGCCCAGGGGGTTGAGACCGCCCTGGACTGCTCGGGGGGGGGGACCTGTTGAAGCCAGCCTGGGCTACCCGACCACCCCTGATAATAACAACGCCCGGGGAGTGAGAGAGTTCGGGGTCAAGGGGGGATAATAAGCCATGTGCCACGGCAAGTCGACGACGACGACGACGACGACGACGACGACGACGACGACGACGACGAGGATGGCCCTGCCACACGTTCGTGACTTGGGAAAGCTGAAATGGTGAGAATCCCAAGGCCCTGCCACACGTTCCTGACTCGAGAAGGGCTGAGAAGGTGAGAATCCCAGGGCCCTGCCACACGTTCGTGACTTGGGAAAGCTGAACATGTTAGAATTCCACAGCCCTGCCACACGTTCGTAACTTGCCAAAGTTGAAATGGTGAGACACCCATTGCCATGCCACAGGTTTTTGATGAAATTGCTAGCCAGCATAAGAAGATAGCAACTTCGATTCGTAACTTCCCCCCGCGATAAGAGTTCGGTCTTGCCGCCCCTCGCCCCCGACCAACTCTGTCTTGGCCGGAGACAAACAGCTCTCAATGGTGAGGGGGCGGGATTAAACATCCGGGGCCTGCTGAGGCCAGCCAGCGACCTGGGGGCTGATTGTGCGCAGCTGGACGCCTCACCACTGGCTGCGCGAGGCCTGGTGCCCTTCCCCCCCCGCGGCTGTAGTCGTAGCGGGTGGTCATGCTGAGCCCGCGCACGCGCTCGCCCACGGCTGCGCCGAGGACGTAGGCGTGGCCCAACGCCCCCCCGCAGGCCGCGGCGCCGCCCGGCCCCTTCGGGGCGGCCTCGCCCCAGGGCACCTCGGAGGGAGCGTGGGAGGGCCCAGGGGTACCCTCATGTCTTCTGGAGCCCCGAAACGGTGCGGTGACAGACCTTGCGGTGACTTCGAACCCCCTCCAAGACCTCACCGCACGGTCCGTCACCGCACGGTCTTGGGACCCCGGAGGCCCCTGTCGCCCGAGGCGTCCTCGGCGAAGGCCTCGAGTCCCAAAAACCGCGCGGTGACCCCGAATCCCCACCGACTCACCGCACGGTGTGGTCTAAAACAGGGCCAGGATCGGGATAAATCGCTCCAGAGCGTTCCGGAGCGCTCTCAGGGCGTTCCAGAACGCTCTGGAGCGGCCGCGGCGCCCAATACATCCTCCAAACCCGCCGATTCTCAGAGATTTCGAGTTATCCCGATCCGATTTTGTCCCGATCTTCGCGTCGTTTTATGGTCACCACCCCGTTTGGGGACTCCCGAGGTCTGGGCGCCGCAGCTTTCTCCACACAGCGCGCGCTTTCGCCCGACCTCGGGCCCCGGGACCCTCGCAGGCCGGTCCGGCCCATGGAAAAGTGGCGCAGGAGGAGGAGGTCCGGGTGTCCGGTCGTGGTGTGCCAACATCGCGACTGGAGACCTGCAGACCCCATCGCCCTGCAAGGACGGACCTCCGGGACGTGCTCTCGACACGTACGATACGAAACGTTGCGATGAGAGGTCTGGGGGCACGTTCGTCGTCGAGCTCTGGGCATCCTGCCCCAGGGCTCGTGTGGATGTTCAGGGACATCGGGAGACGAGGAGGAGGAGGAGGAGAAGGAGGAGGAGGAAGGGAACCTCCCGCGTGGCACGTGCGGGCAAACAGATGTCTTACGCCCACTGCCGTGTCGCAGCGGCCCCGGTTCTAGCCACGGCGCGTGCCTCTCGGGCTGCCCGAGGTGGGACCCACGAGGTCATGATTGCTTCGAGACGCCGACTCCCAAAGGGGCTCGACCCATTCCCCTGGACCGGCTTTTCGTCCCGAGTCGTTCTCTGATGGTCCCGAGGCACGGTACGGGCCCCCAGGAGCCGAACATCCAGAAAAACCTGCCGTCGTGATATGCCAGGGCTCGAGGGGGTCTGGGTCTCCACGGCACCTCCGTCTGCTCTGGTGTACGCCTGGCCTCGCCTGAGAATTGTGGGCCGTCTGCGCGCCAGAGTGACCCCAAGCAGGAGCAGCCTTTGGTGCCCGGCTGTTCGGGGCGGGTGCGCGGGGGCACCAACTGCTGGCGCACAGGCCGCTGCTGTCGCATCGCGCTCCGCGATCCTGGGGCCCCGGTGGGCCCCCACCAGAAGGCCACTCCGGCCAGGGGCCACCCTTGCCGATCGTCGTGGAGGGGGTGGGGGGGGCGCCGGGGAGCGATGATGGGCCTGTTTTCCACCACCACGACGATTAGTTGGAGGGGGGAAGGAGGTGGAGGATGAGGAGGATGAGGAGGATGAGGAGGAGGAGGAGGAGGAGGAGGAGGAGGAGGAGGAGGAGGAGGAGGAGGGGGACCCCCTCTCCCTCCTACTTCTGGTGGTGGCAGTGGAGCACAAGCCCACCAGGCGAAGACCCGCGCTCCTCCACGGGGCGGGCTCGACCCCGCGGCCGGCGGCGGCCCGGACGCGCGCGCTCGGCTCGCCACGCGTGTGGGCCGCCTGCTCGTCTGGGGTGGGGGGGCCGGGAGGCAGGCCTCCGCCGGGCGCGGCTCTGCGGCGCGCCTCTCTGCAGAGGCGGAGGGCGCCGAGGGGCGGGGGCCGTCTCGGAAGGCTCCGCGGGCACTCCTCCGACGGCCCATACCAGGCCCCCCCAGCCCAACCCGAAGGCCCGAAGTCGACGCGGACTTCGGGTGAGGGGGGGAATTACGGGCTCCATGCGGTTTTCTCATCGCTTCCCTACCCCCCACCCCCACTGGAAAGTGGCACGCGAATGGAGGGCTCCGGGTCTGGTTGGGGCGGTCTGGTGGGGGGTGATCTCCCGGGCCCTCCTCCCGCAGCCCCGCCGCCCTCGCGGGCGGCCTGCCCCCCCCCCCCCCCCCCCCTCCCCTGACCTTCCCGAGTGTTAAACAATAGCACTCCAGACCTATAGATCTACCTGGACTGCCTCAAACCTCGACAGGAATTAGGACGTCGACGTCCTGGTGCTATTTTTTAGCCCTCCTGGAAGGTCAGGGTCGCCTTCGCCCCTCCCCCCTCGCAGGCGCGCGCTGCCAAAAGCTGCTCCCGGAGGCCTCCGGGTGCCGACCACCAGGGAGGCGGGAGGCGGGAGGCGGGCGCGGAGTGCGAGAGGCGGGGAGGGCCGGCGGCGCAGGAGGGGCGGCAGAGGGGCGCGGGGGGGGGCCGGAGCGCGAGAGGCGGGGGGAGGAGGAGGGGTGGGAAGGGGAGGAGGGGAAGGGGAGAGGGGGGAGGGGTGGGAGGGGCAGCGCGGGGGGGGCGGAGTGCGAGAGGCGGGGGGAGGGGAGGAGGGGAAGGGGCGAGGGGGGAGGGGAGGAGGGGGGGGGAGGGGAGGAGGGGAAGGGAAGAGGGGGGAGGGGCCAGCCAGGCGCGCCCGCGTCAGATCTGACGTCCTGTCCCTCCCTCCCGTCCCGTACCCGGGCGTAGATCTCCTTGCAGTTCGCACAGTCGGATGTCGCAGCATGGCGTAGCATTACGTGGCACAGCATGGTGTTGAAGAGCAACCCGTCGCATGACATAGCATGGCTTGGCGACGCCCCAAAGTGGGAAAATCAACGAATAGGCACCGAATGTGTCATCACTTCCGATGGTTTCTTCGGGGGGTCATTTTCTAGATTGTGAGGCCTTTTCGGAAGGATCGAGAAACATGCCGTGGCATGGCGCTGGAAATAACGACGCCAACGCTGCAGCGGCAGCATGATTAGGAACGAGCGGAAGCGCGGAAATGAGGCCAGCGGTGCAGCAGCAGCAGCACGATTCGGAACGAGCGGAAGCGCGGAAATGAGGCCAGCGCTGCAGCGGGAGCACCATTCTGAACGAGCGGTAGCCCGAAAATGAAGCTAGCGCTTCAACGAGAGCAGCATTTTGACAATAAACCTAGCAACGAAAACCCGCTTCCCAGGAATCCTGAACAAAAGACTAATACGCGGAGGGGGGCCGAATATGTCCCGGACGCCACCAGGGGAGAGAGGAGGCGGAGGAGGAGGAGGAGGAGGAGGCGGAAGAGGAGGAGGAGGAGGAGGAGGAGGAGGAGGAGGAGGAGGAGGAGGAGAGGAGGAGGAGGAGGAGGAGGAGGAGGAGGAGGAGGAGGAGGAGGAGGAGGAGGAGGAGGAGGAGGAGGAGGAGGAGGAGGAGGAGGAGGAGGAGGAGGAGGAGGAGGAGAGGAGGAGGAGGAGGAGGAGGAGGAGGAGGAGGGAGGAGGAGGAGGAGGAGGAGGAGGAGAGGGGGGGAAGCAGGAAGAGGAAGGGGAGGACGCCGCACGACGCCGCGCAGGCGAGGGCGAGGCGCGCCCCCGCCTCGCGCGCTCTCCCGCGCCGCCCCCGGGAGATGGCGAAGTTCACCCTCCCGGGCACGTGGGGCGCACACTGCACCGTGTGCCCTCCTCGGAGGCGTGCGCCCGTCTGGACGTGTCTCGTGCAAACAGCTTGCGGCAGACTGTCTCCCGAGAGAGGATGGCCAGAGAGTGCCCGCAACCGAGCTCATACTGCAAGGTTTGTCGGCGCAAGCGGCGCCCCTCTGGGGGGGGGGGGCGGCGCACGCACACACACACACACACACACACACACACACACACACACACACACACACACATATATATATATATATATATATAGAGTTGATGTGTTGGGGTAGCGCCGAGCCCGGGCCGTGACGTGCATCGCGCAGTCTCGGCGGTCCAAAGGTCAGGAAGCACCCCCTGGGGGGTCATCGTAAAAGCGATGAAGGACAATGGCGTCATGCTGGAAATGAATTGAGCCGGATGAGCTCGGATTGAGCCCAGGAGTGGGCCGCAACCAGATTGACCTGGATTGAGCAGGACACAGCGGGACCGTGTCAGATTAGGGCAGCTTTCGACCACGAATCTGACCTCCCAGGAGTTAGCCTCCCAGGAACTTCATCCTACTCTTAAGTCGGGCCTGTCCCCCTACAGGGGGATTGTCGACGAAGAATGAAAAATCCCCCATGGCCAAAAGATATCCCCAGACTATTTTTGGACTATGTTCCCGACCTAGGCTCTGCCTAGAAAGGTTCTTACTCTCTTAGCTTAAAGGGGCCGGGCAGTGCTAAGCGCCCTGGGCGGTTCCCCCAGTCCCCTGGGAGCGGTTCCCCCCAGTCCCCTGGGAGCTTTAGCTTTAGCTTTAGCTTTAGCTTTAGCTTTAGCTTAGCTGCAGCTTAGCTTTAGCTTAGCTGTAGCTTAGCTTTAGCTTAGCGTTTCACTGAGCTTTTCGCTTAGCGTTTAGCTTAGCTTTAGCTTAGCTTTAGCTTAGCTGTAGCTTAGCTGTAGCTTATTTTTAGTTTAGCTTTAGCTTAGCTTTAGCTTAGCTGTAGCTTAGCTTTAGCTTAGCTTTAGTCTAGCTTTATATTAGCTTTAGCTTAGCTTTAGCTTAGCTGTAGCTTAGCTGTTGCTCAGCTTTAGCTTAGCTTTAACTTAGCTTTAGCTTAGCTTTAGCTTAGCTTTAGCTTAGCTTTAGCTTAGCTGTGGCTTAGCTTTAGCTTAGCTTTAGCTTAGCTTTAGCTTAGCGTTACTGTTACTACTAACGCTGCTTTCCTAGGGGTTCCAACTCCTAGGTAGGGTCGCACTCGGATAATTTGTATTATGTTTGGGGTATTGCTTATTTTTCGTCGAAAACCTCCCTGTAGGGGGACAGGCCCGACATGTTAGCCTCCCAGGAACTTCATCCTACCCAAGATGGGCGAGTTGACCTCCCAGGAGTCCTAACCTCCCAGGAGTTTCGCCTCCCAGGAGCTATACCCTCCCAGGAGTTAGCCTTATGTCGGGCGGGTCCCCCTACAGGGGGATTATCGACGAAAAATTTAAAATACTTAAGAAATACCAAAACATACTCCAAAAATAGTCCCCAGACAATTGTTGGACTATTTTTGGATTATGTCTGGGGTATATGTTATCTTTCGTCGAAAATCCCCCTGTAGGGGGACAGGCCGGACTTAAACGTTAGCCTCTCAGGGGTTACATCGCGGCGATGCTGCATCGAACCTCCCAGGAGCCGCCTCCTCCTCGAGACGGGGCCCCGAGGACGGGAGGCTCCCGAGAGCGCGAGCGGCCTTCAGCAGCGAGGGCTCGGCCCGGAGCCCGCTTCTGGGCGAGCGCGCTCCACTGCAGCCGGCTGGATGAAGGAGTGCGGGCCCCGCTTGCAGGCTTCGACGCACCCAGACTCTCATTACAGTCGAGGTACTACCAGAAGAAACGCCAAATAAGGAACAAAGGGGCTTTTCTGGCCACGGAGGGCCTAGGCCACAAGCAAATCCCGCGACATAAATCTAAGAAACGACCCACATCCCCGAGCCCCTTCCGAACCCAAAGCGGTCCTTATTTCAGCGTCTTGGCTGTACGCGCATATCCACTGACCATTCAGCGGCAGAGTCAGACTCGCTCATATCCGTGCCTGCTCGAGCGCAGACTGACGGATGCGCAGCCACACATCCAGACTGGCTCATGCAAGAACTCTGGCGCCCCCACATCCACTCGCGCTCAAACCCGTTTCTACTCAGCCGCTGATCGTAACCGCACGTGATCGCGCCCACGCGCCTTCTTCATGTTCAGACCCCACTCGTGCATAGACACACTCATACTGAAGTTTGCTTGCGTCCGGGCGCACGTTCCATCAGATTCGATCCCCCAAGCTCACTCACGCCCAAACTCACGCGTACCCAGGCTCACTCATATCCAGGCTCACTCGCGTTCAGACCCAACCCCAAAATCGGCCCGCTCTGGGACCCACTCGCGCCGAGTCGCTCGGACTCCCCCCGGGGTGGGAATCGCCGAGGGCGCGCACGGACCCCCACAGGGACCTCCAAACCGCTGGGGACCCCGCCGCCTGCCCTCGCCGCGGAAGCCGTGGCATAGGTGATCCCGAGCTGCTGGGGACCCCGATGAGGGGTCTCGACGCGCCCTCGGCGGCTCCTCGCTGGAAAAAAGGACGCAAAATAAAACAAACCCGACATGTGCTCCGCTGCGCAGGTGCGTTTTCTTCGGGGAACGCGCTTCCGCGGACAGCGAACGCGGGGAACGAAGATCCGCAGGCCAGGATCGAAGAACAGGGACCCTCGTTCCATCCTCGACCCTGGGCCCTCGAACCTGGAACCTCGAAACGCACACCCTGGAGCATCGAACGTCATGAGTCGGTTGAAGATCCGAGCTCCAGATGTTTCATCCTCAGTCGCCCACCGACCGTGGGCGTCGACTTACGTTCGCCCCTGACCCCGCAGTCCTCGATCGATCTTTGCATCGGCCTCGCGGCCCCGGCGCCGCCTGGCGATGGCCCCCAGAATCCAAGGAACCGAAACAGCGACTGCCCCTGGAGGAGGAGGAGGAGGAGGAGGAGGAGGAGGAGGAGGAGGAGGAGGAGGAGGAGGAAGAGGAGGAGGAGGGGGGGCAAGAGGAGGAGGAGGAGGAGGAGGAGGAGGAGGGTGCACGACCGTCGGGACCAAGTTCAGACGGGCTGGGCGAGGCGACAGCCTGTGGAATGCAGCTTCTCTTGTCAGGGGGGCGTAAGACCCGGGTACAGGGGACTCGGAAATCCCCGACGAGGTCGTCAAAAAAATGACGAGGCCGAGCCTGCATTTTGACGAGGCCTCCCGCTGCAGACATCCCACGAAACTCCTCCTCGTCAAAATCCGAGTCGCGGTCGTCAAAAAACGATGGCGAACCCGAGTCCTGGCAAACCCGGGTCTTACGCTCCCCCGATCTTGACAAGGTGCAATGGGGAGCACATCGAATGTCAGACGGCAGAGACGGACAGGAATAGACTGATTGGGAAGAGGGAGTCCGCAGTGTCGGCGCGTTGGTGCACGCGCGAACTGAACTGAACGGCACGGTATTTGAACTTTCTGGCCACAGCAGATGGGGCGGGACTTGTGGCTGCGAGGAAGTGCCGAGCGAAATCGTCACTATCTGGCCGCATGCATCGGGTCCACAAACATGGCTATCAGGATGTCCCAAGCGAAATCACCATTCTCACGTGGCTGGAAATGGAACCGGAGAATTTGTCCGAGGAGGTCCTAAGCGAAATCGCCAATTTCCTGTTGCCAGGGAATTCTCCGATTGCTCTGAAAAGCAACCGGAGAGTTTTTTGAAGAAAAATTCGGCGGAATCGCGAATCTCCAGTCCTCACCCCATTTGGTGATTATTTCATATAAAAACGAAGATGAAGAACCAGAGAATCGCGATCCCGCCCAATACTTCATCCAAAAGCACTCTCGGATCGCCTTCCTGAGCGACCAGAGAACCCCTGTGGGCTGGTCTCTGCAGCATTGTACGGGGGCCCCGGGGCCGAACGGGATCATAGATGCACATCTTGCGCGACCTCTCCGGTCCGCACTTTTTAATCCAGCGGGTTGTACTCGCAAAAGAACTACTCGCAAACGGCCTGGATTATTCGCGGGGGATTTACGATGCATTACAAAGAGGACGACTTTTTCCCTACCTAGGCTCTGCCTAGAAGGGTTCTTACTCGCTTTGCTTGAAGGGCCGGGCAGTGCACCCTGCCCGGGCGGTTCCCCTGGTCCCCTGGGTGCGAAGCAAAAGCAAAAGCAAAGGCAAAAGTGAAGGCAAGAGCGAAGGCAAAGCAAAAGCATAGCATAGCATAGCAGAACAGAGCATAGCATAGCACAGCGCAGCACGGCATCCACTATTGCTGCTGCGTTTACCGCTCCCACTAATGTTGCTCTCCTAGAGGCTCCAACTCCTAGGTAGGGTCGCACTGGGATAATTTTTCCGGATTTTTGCGAGTAGTGGAACGCGGTCGGTGATCTCTCCATCCTTCTGGGGCCCAAACCTGGCGGGCGCAAGCCTGGAAAATAACGGCCACGGCGCCCTCTCGAAAACCGAAACCGGACATTTCACTAATCGACGTGTCACTATTGGGGGTTCTGCCCACCCCCGAGAGTAGTGGAACGCGGTCGGTGACCTTGCCATCCTTCTGGGGCCCCACCCCTCCGGACCCCATCCTCGAACCGCCGACGAGCTGGCCCGCGCCCGCGCGGGGTCGCCGCCGTCGTCGCCGACGTCGTCGTCGCCGTCGCCATCGTCGTCGTCGTCCTCGTCGCCGTCGTCGTCGTCGTCGACGTCGTCGTCGCCGTCGCCGTCGTCGTCGTCGTCGCTCTGTCGTCGCTTTGTCGTCGTCGTCGCTCTGTCGTCGTCGTCGTCGTCGTCGTCGTCGTCGTCGTCGGCGGCGGCGGCGGCGGCGGCGGCGTCCTCGTCGGCGCCGCGGCGGGGCGCCGACGCCGGGATGGGCGCTGCCCTTAAGCGGATTCCCGATGCGGGGCGGGGCTCTTCGAGGCGCCCTTGGCGCCTGGGGCGCGCCGCGCCCGGGGGCCACGTCGAGCAGCGTGTGCGCGCGGCAGCCGCCCGCGCGGGCCTGTGGGGGGCGCCCGGGCTCGAGAGGCACAGCGGCCCAGGTCTCCGACGATGTGTGGCGGATCTCTCGGAGACCCGTGCCTGGAGCCTCCTGCTGGGGGGCAAAGCAAACCTACCTCGCTTTTGACCACCCTCGCTTCCAAGAGATGCCAAGTGATGCCAGACTACGGCCTGTACTGATCAGGCCGCTTGACGAGGAGGCGCGTGGTATGACTTGGTTTTGCCTGGAAGCGAAAGCGGGTAGCTAATTCACGCTCTGACTTGCGGCCTCCAGGGGCCTCCTCGCAAGCATCCATATATAAGTGAAGACGAGAGGCGTCACACGTGACGGCCTTCTGCGCGCCGATCGAGGGGTCGCCGCATGGAGGACTTGCCGGCACGGTGGCTCATGTGCCGCAGGCATTTCGGAAACCCTGATCCCTGAAAGCGTGTTCATCTCTTGGAGGCGATTCTTACACTCCCGCCGACCTTCCGCCGGCCTTCCGCGGCGGAAGAGATGGCAACTCTCCTTCGGTCCTCGAAGGCAAGGCCTTCTTTTGGAACGCCTCATCGTGTTTTCCAGCTGTCGTTGTTGTTTCGGGGGGCAGTCTCACCGATGCGTTTCTTTGTTGTTTCCCCCTTCTACTCCTCCTGTCGCGCACGATGTCGGTGATGCGACCGCCGTCGTGCCGCAACTCCCGCCAAACGGCGATCACAGGCTGGTGTTGCCTTCTTTCGCCCACGCGCTCTGGAGTATGGAACGAGTGAGCGAGTGAGCGATCTGGTCTTCCAGGGCCCGTTGTCGGGCCCGGGGTGAAGTCGGGCATGTCCCCCTACAAAGGGATTTTCGAAAAATTAAGAATAGTCCAAAATATTCCAAAGATGCCCAGAAATACTTAACAAATAGTCCCCATACTATTTTTTGGCTATTTTTGAATATTCCCCCTGTAGAGGGGCAGGCCCGACTTAACAGTGGATCCGGGGCGGAATTCTGAAACCTGGGAAGGGGTCGGGACCTTCTTGAGGCCGCGCATTGAACAAGCAGATCGGAGGACATGCAACCCGAGATTCGCGGAGACGTAAGACTCAGGTACGGGGGACTCGGGTTGGCCTGACGGGGCCACCATAAAAATGGCGAGACCCAGAGTGACATTTGCCGCGAGCTCCCGCTGCAAACATCCCAGGAAACCTGGACCGTCAAAATCCAGGACGCGCGCACCAACACACACGTCGGCAGACCCGAGTCCCGGCCCACTCGAGTCTTACGCTTCCCCGAAAGGTGCACGTCGGCGCATTCGGGGATCTTCTGACCCGGGTCAATCCAGACCCAGGTCAGCAGGAAACCAAAAAACTGCAATGCAGGAACAAAAACCTGCAACGCAGGTCTTCGCAAACCCGGGTCAACCAATATGCGCGACCGCCTCGCGGCCACGAGCGGCTCGCTAACCCGGGTCAGCCAGAGGGGGTCTTCGCAGGATCCTGCAGGATCCTGTGCCCTGCCTGACCCCCGCTTGCCCCGACCCCCGTCTCTTCGGCCCCGACGCATCTGGGGCTGCAGATCGAGCCGGCAGCCGACGGGACCATCGGCGCCGCGAGCAAAGCAGAACACGGCGGGCGGCCTGCCCATCCTTCTGGGGGGCGCCCAAGACGGGAGCGCCCAAGAGGGGCACGGCTGCATCGTGGCCCGAGGCACGTGCGCGGCCCGCGGGGGGGGGGGGGGGCGGGCAGGGGCTGTGCTGGAAGGTCAAGGGGGCGGGGCCGCGCGATCCGAGGAGTATCGCGGCCCGTGCTGTGAGGTCCCCCCTCAAGTCACCCGCACCCCCTCTGGCCATCGCTCGGACGTCCATTCCCTGTGTTTTTTCGGTCTCGTGCGTGGCTTTTTCGCCAAATGATCAAGGATGCTCCTCGATGGTCCTCGCCGAAGGGAAAATGCACACGTCCGAGCGATGCCAAGCCCTTGGACGCCACCGACGTTCTCCGCCCCCGCTGGGCACCTTCTCGGATCCTGGAGCGATCCAAGAGCAAGACGAAGCGAGGCCGAAGACAAATTTGGATGAGGATAAATCGAGAATATCTAAGGGCCGGCGGCTCTGGAGGATGTCTTGGGCGCCACGCTGGCTAATGTGTATTTTATATGGTTTTCAGAATCGACAGGATGTGGGATGAATGCATGGGAAGTCTCCGTAGAAACGGTCCGAGATTACCAAGCCCGATTAAGGGGCCATTGAAGTGGGTTAAGCCCGACTGAGCCCAGGATTCAGCCGGACTACGTGGAATCAAACTGGATTAGGCTGGATTCCGACCAGAGGCGAGGGCATGGGAGGGGTGAGTGAGAAGGGAAGGAACCATATTCTCTCATCACGGGCCGGTGTGCTGGGTTTCCGCATTGCTTGTCTCCACAATTCGAAGTATGTGTTCCTTTTTATTCGTGTCACGCCTCTATCTTCCAACCCTTCCCGCCTCCTTCCTCTCGCAATCATAATCAGATTCACCCGGACCCAGGTTCACTTATTCTCAGACTCACCCACACTGGGACTCAGCCACATCAAGACTCACATCAATGATTACTCATACCATACTCACTCATGCTCAGATTCCATCCACTCAGATGAGCCCATTCACACTCACACTCAATCGGTACAAGCACACTCAGACCCACTGTTACTCAGACCCGCTCAAATCTATACTCGCTGGTGCTAAGGCTCCCTCATGCTCAGACTCACTCACATTAATTAGCAGACGCGCTATCTTTAACTCTTGTTGGCATAGGCGCACACATGCCCAGCCCATTGATGTGCAGAACCACTCATATTCAACCATATGCTATTCAGAATCGATCATTGCTGTAGCAAGCGTCGAAGTTGGGCCTCTCATGGGGGCAGCGGCCAGGGGGTATTGCAAGGGCCTACTCGCGTCCAGATTGTCGAGGCCACTCGAGCAAAACGTTGTTTCATGGCCCGCACGGACGCCGCGATGTAGCATGCATCGGATGAGATTGCTCTTTCCATCTTGCCCACTCCCATGACATCTGGTGAGACGACGTAGAAGGGTAAGCCAGGAGAGCGTGGCATCAATGTCCCAGTCCGACCTATGCGCGTCGTCAGCACATGCAAGCGCAGCGTCAGTAGCGTCGGCAAAAAAGTGCGCACCACATGTGGCCACATCACTCCGCTCAAAGATGGACGAATGAGTGATTCGTGCCAGATGGTGTGCAGACGTGCGGATACGCTAGTGCACAAAAACGCGCGCACATGAGTAGTATTGCCGCCACTCCGACAGGTGACAGTGGGGGTGGGGAGGAACGAACGAGGAGGGGCGAGACAACCATGGGGGCGCAAAAAGAGCGAGAGGTGCATTGACTGAACTCATTGGCACTGCGCAGCACAAGCTACGCTGTGCTCACCTACTCCGCGTTGTACAACGACAACCCTCCCGTGCCACTCCGCTCGACGGCCCCTCCCGCCCCACCCCTCCGGAAGCGCACCGAACTCACCCCCGCACGCGGGCCAATCCGCGACGCCTCGCGAAGGACAGCCCCTCCTTGCCCCTCACGCGGTGCCCCTCTCCCCCCACGCTGATTGAACAACTCGGAATGCCGATTCTGCCTGCAAACGTTATCCGGTAGCACAAGAGCCATCTGCTGGCGCGTAGAGTAGCGCAGTAGCACCAGCCATAACATGCGTTCAGATGCGGCGACGCGAATGATCACGTCCCCTGCTCGCCTGAGCGAGCGGTCTTGCAAACACGGAGCGCAATGCGTTCCATTCAGGCGTGCGAGCGAAGCCCGTCGCTGGCTGCGCCTACAGGAAGAAACACAGCGGTATATCCGCGAAGATTTCTGCGATCAGCGCTGGATCCCCCACCCTGGCGCGCCGAGTCTGCCAGGGGCGGCGCCGGAGGCGCCGCCAGGGGGATCCAGCGCAGATCCAAGAAATCCGCGCGGACCCTCGAAAGTTTATGTTCATGCTTTGTTTCTGAAGTTTGTGCTTCTTCGAACAATGTGGCAAGCAAAGGCTGGCCGACTTAAATTACATATGAATCGTTGAAGAGCTTGGCGCCCAGTGCGATTCGCACATCGACAAGCAATCAACGTACGCATTGACTGGGCACCACACCTCTGAATTATTGATTGCACGTGTCGTCAGGAGCTGCCTCTGGTGCCTCAGCGGCCCTACTCGATGGACTCCCTCGTAACATTGGAACCCCGCGACGCCATTGAAGCGTTGGAATTCCGCATCACCAAAGAGCCCGCACCCTGACGTGGATGTCCCGATGCCTCCGTGGCTCGCCTGGCCTCGTTGAAGGCATCTCCCCTGAGCGAATCGAGCAGCGACCTCTTGACGGCCGCCGGCACGCTGGCCAGGAAGCCCCGCGGGTACCTCGTGGACACTGTGCCGTCCGCTGTCACGGAGGCCTCGAGCGGGATCAGCAGCTCGCGCTGCCCCTGATGCCGCAGCCTCGGGCCAGAGGTCTGGCCATGCTCTGCTTTCGGCTTCCACGGTGCGCTGTACACGAGGCCGCCCAACGCGATGATGTTCATGCAGGAGATCAGCACGACGACGGGCTTCCACATGGACGCGCCCGGAGTCTCTCCGCGGGCGCCCCTGCGGGAGCAGCGGGCACCTTTCCTGCTCGGCTCCTGGCCGTCGGGGTCGGAGAAGGCGGCGTCCTCGGCGCTCGTGGGCACCCTCGCCCGCTTCCAGTCGAACTGCGGCGGCAGCCCGGGGTATGCTGGGGTGAGGCTGATCACGTTGCCGACGGCCATGTCGAGAGCCTCGGGCGAGGGCCTGGCTGCGGCGAGCCGGGGGGGTCCGGCTGCCCAGGAGCTCGGTCACGAAGTATGCTGAGCCAGCGGGGTTGGGCCCAAAAAGGGCTCTGGATGTGGCATGCATCGCATGTGGGGCTCCGACGGGGGAGCCGCCAG
>CAUYUJ010003692.1:87500-90000 GCA_963575745.1 Prorocentrum cordatum
AGTAGTAACCGTAGTGGTGATAGTTGTGACGACAATATGCGTAACCGTCGCGTTAGTCATCGTATCAGTATAAGGACTCATCGTTCCTGTCTGAGTATTCGTATGAGCGTTCGTGGTAGTAGTGCTCGCGTTCGTACGGGTAATGATTTGAGTATCACCATGTGTACTACTATCAGAATACACGGTCTCATTAAGTGCGTTCGTCTCAGGTTTTGTTCTCATAATATCAACTGGCATCCAGTTGTTCCAAACATGTAGTGTCAATAGTAGCGTCAGTTGTTGCATTAGTAGTTCCAGTGGGCAGCCGAAACATGAGTACTATTAGCCGTGGTAGCAGCATTCGAGTTCGCGTCACAACTGGCAATTCGTGATCTGACTAGTGGAACCGCTGGCAACACCAGTAAGGATAGTTGGGCCAGCCGGTGGACTGCTGGGCCCCTGCTGAATGCTGTGTAGGGCCTTCTGCCGCAGGGGCATACGTTTCAACATGTGTCGTACTCCGAAACGCTCCTCGTCGCTGCGGCTGGATCCCCGTCAGGGTTCTGGCCAGAAAGCACCCTGCCACAGGTCGAGAGGCAGATGTCCGGTCCGCGTCCGCCCGTCGGGGATCGAGCAGGAGGACCGATGTTGCAGCTTCGGGCTTGCAGACTCAATCACGCAACAATCTTCACGGTCTGCGCTGCTCACGGTGCGAAGGGGCGCGCAGGAGGACGAGGAGGGAGGGAGGGAGGGAGGACGACGGCAAGGAAGGAAGGGAGGGAGGGATGACGAGGAGGACGAGGTGGGCGAGGAGGAGGGGACCCTGGCAGCTTCGAGGATGGAGGCCCGTGTGCGCTCTTCGCAGATCGGGGGGCCTCCGCAGAGCTCTTCGTCGCCACGGAGGGACTCTCCTCGGGGAGTTCCGGCCAGCAGCTACCTCCTGCACAGGTCGAGGGGGCGATTGCGATCGCGCGTGGAGAGCATCGGGGCGCAAGTTCTTCCAAGCATTCGGCCTCCAAGGGGGGGTTCTCCAAGCCTGACGGCCAGACAAAAACGGATGTTGGCACGAACCCCGGCCTTGGGGCACAGGCTGGGATGACCCGCGAGAAAGAAAAGAGTGAGGAGAACGCGAGCAAGGTGCACTACGTTGGTTCCCGTCTTGTCCATTTGCAGAGCATGAGCAAGATGAGGAGGAGCAGAAGGAGGAGGAGGAGGAGGAGGAGGAGGAGGGAAAGAGAGCACCGTAAAGCGAGAGTATGTAGGAGGGGAGAGGCAGGAGGAAGGACGCCGTCTTGAGGACCTCTCGGGCACGACCTTGCAGCACAGGTGGGCGCGACTTGCGAGAAAGAGCCCGGTAAGGCGGGGGTATGCCAGCAGACCGCCCCGTGTTGGTTCCAGTGTTGCCCGTTCGCCTGATTCTGGAGGCCCTGTCGGGCCCCCCCGAAGAGGTACTGAAAAAAGGGAAGAGGACGAGGAGACGGAAAGCAGGAGCGAGGAGGAGGGGGCACGAGGAGCGCGGGAGGGAACGAGGAGGGCAGCCTTGCGTCGGGCTTCTCGCGCCGCTCCCCGGAGCAGCACGGGGCCTCTCGGACTGCTCCATTGGAGATCACCCTCTCGGGGACTCGTCGCGCTCAGCGGGGTGCGCGTCCAGAGCGCACACATACGAAGGGGCCCAGGCACACACAAATAAACAGACATACATTCCAGGAGTTCTCTCCATTTTTTAAATTTTCCTGTGTTTGCCTCTGGAATCGGCGATCCTTTGTGTCTGTGTGTGTACCTTCCCTCGTGGACAAAGGATGGGTGCTTTGAGGCATCCTGGGGGCCTCTGGAGCCTCCTGGGGGAGCCTGGGGCAGCGCTCGGGACCTCTCCGGGGAGGCATGATGGGCAGTCCCTGGGCCCCCGCGGGCCCCCCAGCGCCTTCGGGCCCCGAATGGGGGACTCTCCAGGGCCTGCGGACGCTGGAGGGGCTCTGTGCACCCTTGGTGTCGCAGGGTGACGACGACGACGACGACGACGACGACGACGACGACGACGCTGTGCACCACCACCACCGCGCCTGGCTGGGGCCTTCGGCCTGGGCGCCGAGCGCACGCCCCCTCTGACCACGGCGCCGCGAAGGCCTTCTGCACCACACGCCCCCGTGGGCCCCGCAGGGCCCCGACCGGGCGCCGCGGTGGTGTTCATCATGGGCCCCCCCCCTGCGGCAAGCCTGCACTGCCAAAACTAGCATAGTCGCAGCCTCAATTGGCAATCTTCGATTGAAAGCTGGCGAGTACGCCGTCGGCGTGGGCCTTGAGCATATCTAGCACATTCGCCTCCGCATCCAGGAAAGCAGATCTATCATTCGGCCACTGGAAACGGTTGGCTCGACTGCCCCATTCTTTTTTCAGACCTGCGACGTCCTGATGTTGTTCGTGCGGGGCCCCCAGACGGCCCCCTTTCCCCGAAGCCGGCTTCGCATCCCAAGCCGCTTTCTGTTGACGGTCCCGGGGTCCTGCGAGAGGACCCCCCGGAGGC
>CAUYUJ010003692.1:95000-162500 GCA_963575745.1 Prorocentrum cordatum
CCGTCGCCCAGCGTTATCATCGTCACCATCGTGTCTACTATCATCGCAGTATCCGGCGTTGTCGACGTCACTATGATACCGCACCCACCAGTCGCCGCCTCGCAGTGACGAGGCCGGGCGCCAACGCGGCCTGCGTGACGTCCGGGAAATCCCCTGCGGTCACCGCCACTACCGCGGCCACGTCGATTGCGCCAGACTAGCCGGCCACTCTGCGCGCGAGCTTGCGCGCGCTAGCGCTGCTGCAATGATGCGCAGTGTCAAGCACTCATCGCAATCGCCGCCGCATGGGTTTTGCACCCGAATTGCGGGTGGACGGGTGGGATGATTGCGCGAGCAGTGGAGCTAACATTTCATTCTTCAAACATAAAGCGCCGCATAGGTCACACAACATAGATTGCACCACATAAATTGCACATCGTAGAATGCTCCACATAGGTTGCACACCATGATTTGCTTGCCCACGCGGGTGAACATGGAGTGTACTGTCAGGGTTGTCATGTTGTCTTTTATCTGTGCACATTGCGCATGTACATCGCACATGTACATCGCTCGTGCGCTTTCACAGATGCAATCCCTGTACTCTAGCACGAACAGATCCCTCTGCATGAGTACAGGCAACACTCTTGGAAACTATAGCACATACAGCTCTGGTACACGAGATTATTTTGCAACTCTTGCACACTTGTGGAATACAGCAGTGCGAGTACAGCTCGTGTGCACGAGTGCAAGTACTGCTATTGCACACGCACTGGTGCAAAATGTAACTAGTGTACATATGTACGAATGCACTTCTGGTGTTCTAGCGCAAATACATTTCTCGCAGACGAACATAACTAAAAACTCTTGCACGCTGGTGCAAAGACAGCTCTTGTACAATGTTGCGGGTGCTGCTCTTGCGCACGAGTGCAAGTCTAGCTCCTGTACACGAGTGCACATACAGCTCTTGCACACTCGCTGGTGCAAATGCAATTCTTGTACAGGAATAGAGGCACATGTTTTGCTTTTTAATATATTTGCATCTCTTGTACACGTGCTCGAAAACACAAGCTGCGCACACGGGCGCAAGAACACAAGGCTCGCCCACGGGTGCACATAAAAGCTTCGCACGCAGGTGCAAATACATCCGCCGTTCACGCACACTAGGACAGCTCTTGCAGACTCGCGCATGTACAAGTATCATGCAGTTGTATTGGTGCGGCTCTCCCACACGAATAAAAGCACCAGTGTTGCAAACTAGTACAGGTACAACTCTCGTACCCTATCACCAAGACAGCTTTCGCACTTTCGCACAAGTACACCCCGCGTACCCGAATACAACTACAACTCTCGTGCACTTGTACACGCATTGTTTTACATTCGTACAAGTCTTTCGTAAACTAGTACATGTCATAACTATTCCCGTGCACAAATAAACATACAGATTTCGTACCGCACACCAATAACAAGCGAAGCGGTCGTACACTACTGCGAATACGCCTCTCGCGCGCTGGTACAAGTAGGGGCTGCGTATTCTAGTACAAATACACCTTCGCACTCTAGTGCAAATACAGCTCTCGTGCACGAGTACACGTACATCTCATGTACGGCAATCCGCAAACAACTCTCGCGAACGAGGGCAAGTGCAGCTTTTCTACACTGATACAAAACCAAAATCCGTACACTTGATCGAACACAGCTTTTGTTAACTACTACATATACAGCTCTCGTGCACGAGTACAAACACAACTGTTGTGCAGCAGTGCGCGGGTAATTCTCGTATACCTGCATAAGTACAGATTCGCACACACATGAAACATACACCGCTCATTATCTAGCACAACTGCAAGTGTCGTGCACTAGTCCAGATGCAATCCTTTTACACAAATCCAGTCACGAGTCTTGTACGCCAGCACGTTGAATTCGTTCGTACACTAACACAACTGTTCTTATATATATATATATATATATATATATATATATATATATATATGATGTATATGTGAAAGAAAAGACACGATCAGCACTTGCACACGAACACGGACACGTCTTTCGACCACCAACACAGGTACAACTATATGGCACAAGAAACTTAGAAATCTCATACACTAGCGCACGTACATGTTTCGTACACGAACGCAACTACAGTTAGCTGTCTTCCACATACAGGTACACCTTTGGTACAGTAGCACAAATTCATTTCCAGACATTAGCTAATACACATTCAACTCTTTGGCACAAATACATGTACAACTTTTTGTATACTGGCACGACCACATTTGTCGTACACCAGTACTCGTATAACTTTCTCTCACATTGACTTTACGTAAGAGCAAGAAGAGTCCGAACCGAACTGGTAACCGTGAACCGGCGGCTCCTGCAACCGAACCGCCCGAACCGGAGCCCGAACCGGACCGGCTGAAACCGGACCGGGCGGTTCGAACCGAACTGGCCGGTCGAAACCGGCCCGAACGGCAAGTCCGAACCGGGTGGAACCGAACCGGGCCCCGGGACTCCCCACCGGCCCGGGGGGCGCCGGCCCCCCCCCCCCCGGTGCCGGCACCCCCCCCCCCCCTCCGGTGCCGGCACCCCCCCCCCCGGTGCCCGCGCCCCACCCCCTGTTCCGGCACCCCCCCCCCCGGTGCGGCACCCCCCGCCCGCCCCGCCGGTGCCCGCACCACCCCCGCCCGGTGCCGCGACCCCCCCTCGGTGCCGGCACCCCCCCCCCCCGGTGCGGCACCGAACCCCCCCCCCCCGTGGCCGTCACCCCCCCCCCCCGGTGCGGCACGCGCCCCCCCCCGGTGCCGGCACCGCCCCCCCCCCCCCAGGTGCCGGCGACCCTCCCCACCCGGTGCCGGCACCCCCCCCCCCCCGGTGCCGGCACCCCACCCCCGGTGGCCGGCATACCCCCCCCCCCGGTGCCGGCAACCCCCCCCCCCCCCCCGGTGCCCGGCACCCCCCCCCGTTGCCGGCAACACCACCCTCCCCCGGTGCCGGCACCCCCCCCCCCCCCCCGGTGCCGGCCCCCCCCTCCCCGGTGCCGGCCCCCCCCCCACCGCGGTGCCGGCCCCCCCTCGGGGGTGCAGCAGGGCGCGGGGGGGGGAGGCGAGGACCCCCTCCTCCCGGCGGCAGGCTCCAGGCGTTTTCCGGCCCCGGGGCCGCGGAGACGAGGGGAAGAGCGGCATGAGGGAAGGGGCCGAGAGGTCCGGGGGCGCCCGACGACGACGACGACGGCGGCGACGACGACGACGACGGCGGCGACGACGACGACGACGACGACGACGACGACGACGACGACGACGACGACGACGACGACGACGACGACGACGACGACTGCAGCGAGGCACCTCGCCGGGCACCTCTCCTAAACCTCCTCCTCCTCCTCCTCCTCCTCCTCCTCCTCCTCCTCACTCCTCCTCCTCCTTCTCCTCCTCCGGCCCAAAACCGGCCCCCCCAAAACCGGACCGTCCCGCGACCGCCGAACCGAACCGGCATAACCGACCCGGACTGGCAAAACCGGACCGACCAAAACCGGACCGGCGCCGAAATCGAACCGCTGCAACCGAACCGGTCCGCCGCCGAACCGGCCCGAACCGGCCCGAACCGGACACTTCCTGTAAGAGTGACCCTTCGCAAAAGTGATATTTGTTGCTGGCCCAACGGGGTACGGTAACTTTCTATTAAGCCGGCAGGACTGAATCACCCCCCCCGCACTCGACTGCAACGCATACCGAGCGAATCCTATAACGCGCATTGGTTTCCCGAAGGGTGGGGCGGTCAACCAGGCTGCGCGTTTTCCGCCTCAGGACCGGTCCCAAATCTCAGCCCACATCCCGAATCGTCCGGTTCGAATAGATTAAAATATCTTTGAATACAGCTCGCGAAATAATGGGACGCTTCACTTTTGCAAACAATCTAAACATCTTCAAACATGTTCTGTGCCCGCGATGGGGACCGGTTTAGTCACGACGCCGGACCTGGTCAGACGCCGTCGCGACGCGGCCCTGCAGTGCCAGGCCTCATCGCGGTGGCTCCTGGCAGCGCCTGCTTTCGCAGCGCTTTCGGGGTGCCATTCGGGACGTTCGAATCGAATTCGCAGAATTCCGCGGTTGTCCGCTGGCGCGAAGGATCTTTCGAGGCCCGTCCCTTCGATCGCTGATGCGGTTCGACAGACGCGACTTGCGTGGTCGCGTTGGGCCTCCACGGGCGCTTCTGAAGCCGCGCACCAAAGGTCATCCTAGCCGAGGGTCTCTCTTACGTGTAGTCGATTACACAAGTACAGATACAACTCTCTTACACAAGTACGAATACAACTCTCGAGCGCAAGTATAAGTACAGCGCTGTTGCACTAGTACAGCAGCAACTGTTTAGTAGAATTGCCACTGAACGTAGGCACCTTCCACGGACCAGCACCCAGACTGGGCCCTCACGGACATGCACGCAGACCTGGCCCCGCCGAAGGCGCGGCTGAAAGACAAGCTGGTCAGCTTGCTAATCAGATTCCTTAAGTTTTGTGACTGGTGTTCCTTATGTTTGAACTCTGCAGGAAAGCATGGCTGGAACCAAAACAGGGACCCGTGGAGATTCCCCCTCTCTGGGTGCTGGTCCGTTCAAGCCTGCGCCAGTCTACGTGCCTGATCGTTGCCTGACAATCATAGTAACCGTGACATGTCGTAGCATGAGTAATAACAATGTTCGAGCATGGTCTCATTTGTGCGCATGCACTCGCAAAGCAGCTTGCCCGCAAACTTTCTTTTCTAACGAATGTCAGGTGGACTGCCGGGCCCCTGCGGAAAGCTGTTTCACTTATTTCCCCTGCCGCAAGGGTGTATTTTCTATTGGGGCCCTAGAGCGCGATGCTATCAAGGAAAAGTGCACGACGGATTTGTATCGCAAATACCGGCCTCAGAGAATAACTTTCAGACCTTGGGGCCGTCAGAAACACGCTGGGATGAAAACTGGTGATGGGGAAAGGGTCCTGACTTCTGCAGGGACCGCGCCTCGAGGCAATCACGCCACCAGAAGTCTGGGAGGAGGCGGGGGCGAGGGGAGGCGGCCTTCCAAGAAGGCAGGAAGTGCTGCTTAGAGGGGGTCGGAGGCTTCCGTGAGCCAGGCATTGCCAGAAGAATCATTGTCCCAAGGCGCCCCACGATCTCCAAGGAAACCCCAAGGGCATCCAGAGCACCCCTCAGTAGGCACAGGGAGATGCGACAAGCTGGAAGCATCTTGGGCAAGGACCAACCCTCTGGCAACACCAAAGAAGAGGCTTCTTGGAAAGCGGGGGGTCCTCCACCCCTGTTCCTTACGAAAACTCCTCCCTGCCGCACCCCCCAACGTGTCAATACAGCTGGCCAGGCGATTCGCATGAGAAGGCCACACCATTCACGATTTCGAAGCTTGCTCGAATATGTGCAATAGTCTCAAGGATGGAGGGGTGGTGGTTGTTGCTGTTAAATTGGGGCTATCGCCTTAGCGCCGCGCGCGCATTCGATCTGAATGGCTGCAACAGCGTCAAGGACGGAGCACGGCTCCATTTCAAAATGTGGCTCCCGTCGAAGCGCTGCGCACATTCCTTTCAGTTGTTTGCAGCAGGTTCAACGGGGATGGGTGTGTTTTGTTTTAAATGTGGCTCTCACCAGCGCCGCGCGCTGTCGCCTTGAACACTTCGGGCAACTTCAGGGACGGAGGGGACGGGGGGGGGGTCGTTTGAAAATGTGGCCCTCGCGGCAGTGCCGCGCACAATTTTACCCAGACGCACTTAGACAGCTTCAGGAACGCCGCGCGCATTCCTCTTAAACCATTGTAACAACTTATAGGGTGGACGACAAGTAGTTGCTCACAGCAGCAGAAGAAAAAAGGCTCCCGCCTCAGCGCCGCCCGCATTTCGTTTGAAAGCCTACAGTAGCTACTCTGACATTGTGTCAGCGGGGTTATTGCTGGAGGCGTCCCTCATGGTGCACATCCAGAACGTCAACACGCGCAACACTGCACACATCGCAGGCAGCTCCTTATCCAAGTGGAGCTCCCGCTTCAGACTTCGACGGGGTGCACAAACCACAGCCGAGCGGAACACTGTGCAGCAGTGGCACGGAGGTGGGGCGGTCCATTGCTCGGAAAGGGAGATATCTGGTCACAGATCTCGTTGAACTGTGCTTATTTCGCTGTGCTCGCTAGCAGTATCCAACGCAGGTTCCTTTTCAGAGCGGGGCCCTCGCCAAAATGGCAGGCCCAGGTGGTGCTGGCCTGTCAAGTGGGAAGCTTCTTACAGTGAGAGGGGACACTTGCAAGGTCGTCTGATTACGAGACTCGGGACGGGAGGGTACACTGCCGCACCGCTGGTGCAGTTTGGGTTCACCTTGGTCCTCCTCCTCCTCGTCCTCCTCGGAGGTCCCCCTGCTCCTCCTCCATCTCGATCCTCCTCCTCCTCCTCGATCCTCGATGCCCCTAAGCAGGTCGCCCCTCACCATGCCCCCCTTCTGCACGCCGCGGGGCGCCAGCGGGTTGAGCTCGCGCGCCGCGTGGTCTGCTAGGTCGAGCAGCACCTTCTGGCGGCCCGCGCTGTGCAGCGACAGGTACAGCACGAGCGAGACGAAGCCCTCCACGCAGTCCTGTCGGGTTGGACGAAGTAGGGGTTCTTAGGAAGGAGCTCCTGGAAGGTCTTCACAATACAGATGTAGGGCTATTAAGACTGAAGCGAGGGCCAGTGCGCGGGATGAGGCTGGCTATCGACCGCGGATATACCAGCGCCGATGCTGAATTTCACCTCCCAGAAGTTGCATACCAGAGAGTAGGGGGCGGCGAATCGGCCTGCGCAGGCGGTTCATGTCGGCGCCAGGAGGTGCCGAAATGGGAAGCACTCGGCAAATATCGTACCGCCCCCTCGTGTACTCCCCCGCTCTCCCCTCGTTCGTCCGACCCGACCGAGGTCCTGGTAGTTGTCCCTGTACCATGCGAAATGTGTCTGCTGCAGCTCGTGGAACCCCTCCACGACCACCTCCCGATACGCGGTCTCGCGGCGCGCCCTGTCGAGCACGTCGTGGAGGCTCCTTCGCGGGGGAGGAAGAGCCCGCCCACGGCCTGGGAGTGCAGGGAGCGTCTGCCAGCACGCAGCCCCTCCGCCCCAAATGCGGCTAAGCACATTTGACATTGCAAGAACTTTTGGGGTGCAGTCTTCTCATCGATCTCTGGAAGTCCCGAGGTGCCCTGGAACCACGGCAAGTCACTGGGGCTCTCAGGGAGTGGGGGACTTCCGCGGGGCACCTGCTGGCGAACGGGTCTCCTATCTGGTGGGCCTGCTGTACACCCGCAGTGGCGCGGGTGGCTCCTCCTCCGCCTCCTCCTCCTCCTCCTGATCCTCCTCCTCCTCCTCCTCCTCCTCCTCCTCCTCCTCCTCCTCCTCCTCCTCCTCCTCCTCAACTGGAGGGGCAGAGCACGGGGACCACGACCAAGACCGAGCGCGGAAACGTCGGTGTCGAGTGGTCGTCGTCCCTCTTGGTCGCCAACTATTTGTGGTTCATCCTCGCGGACCAGCAGCGGCTGGCATGAACCATGACCAAGATAGGCATCGACAAGATCCCATAACACTCAGTCACGCGCCCGTCACAGAGGCAATGCACATAGTCCTCGTGACTTTGTCTGCCACCTCTGCTCCCCAGGAACTCTTACATAACCTCCGTGCTGTTTTCATCGCGCCACATGTTCTGTGCAATCTCCTACCAAGCCGTGATGTCCCAGAGAATGGTCCAACTATCGTCAGTTCTTGCATCGGAGGAGGGGGAGGAGGAAGTGGAGAGACGAGGAGGAAATAAGATGAAGAGGAGGAGGATGAGGAGGAGGACGAATAGGACAAAGAAGACCCTGAGATCCGACTCTGCGAATACATGAAACATGACCAAACATCACGACTGGAACCCCAGACCTTCTGCTGCATTGTTGAAGCTGAATCGATCCGTGATGGTCACGGGTCCCGAAATCGAGCGAAAGCGCCCGTTGCGGGAAGAATCGCCACGGGCGAGAGGAGCAAGAAACGCCCTTGGAAAGAAGAAGCACAAACAACAAATCCGCCAGATGCCCGGCGCGCACGCAACGCGCGGGGCTCCTCCACCGCGCATCCTCGCACTGCGCGGCCGCCGCGGGAGCGGCCACGGCCGCCGCCACCACGGCGCGGCGCACGAGGCCGCCCCCCAAGGGCATCCCGTTCCGCCAGCAAGGAGGAGACGAGCCCAGACGATCCAGCGACTCGAAGCCCAAACCTCTGACGATATGATTTTGTCAACTGGCGATGTTCCTTGATTTCGGCCTCCAGCGTTGTCGGGCCCTTGGGCCATCAAGAAAAGATCCAGCGCGAAGCTTAGGCCCCCAGGAAGGGGTTGGATCAAAGCTCTGGGGCCGCGCATTGAAAACATCATATCGTCGGATGTCTGCCCCATCCACCGCCTTTTTCCGCTCTAAGAGGCCCCCCAAAGGCCCCAAGAAGCCCCCAAGCGGCCCAGAAGAGGCCTCCAATAAACCCCAAGAGGCCAAATAGAGGCCCAAAAGGTGCCGCAAAACGGGGCCCAAGACGCTTCACAACTGCCTCCGAGAGGATCCATCGGGCCTCCAAACAGCTCCCAAGACGCCCACAAGAGTCCCCAGATAGTGCCCAAGAAGCCCACGACGCCGCCTCACCAGCAGAGTCCCCGCCTCTTCTGGGGGTCGGCGGAATGGCGCGAGCCTCTCGAACCATGTCGTCGGATACCTGCCCCCAGAAAGAAAAAACTGGCTGCACCCGGGCGGTCAAAAAGCTGCTCGAAGCGACAAGCAGGCCTGGCAGGCATGTGGACGATGCCGGAAGCCCTGGGGTGCGCCACCGTTCTCCTCTCTCGGGTGCACACGCCTCTTGCCTCCGCCAGCTTCCGCCTTCGCTCCGCCCGCTTCTGCTGCACCGATGCCTCCTCGAAGGCGAAGGGCCTCCGCTGTCGTGACTCTGTCCAACACGTGGCCCACAGAGCTCTCGGCACCTTCCTCGAGCCTGGCTCCTCGGCCTGGGCCGATTCTTGGCGGCCCCCAAGCGGCCCCCCCACGAGGCCCAGACAGGCGAGAAGAACAAAACGCCCCGGTTTGTTCAAGGCGTTGGAGGCCTGGGCAGACGAGCGACGAGTCGCCACGTACTGATGCGGAGTGCCGCGGCGCGGCGGCCTTTCGCGGTGGCCCACGCCAGGCCGCCGGCGCGCCAGGCCGCGCGGAACGGGAGGGGCTCCTGCAGTCGAGAGGGCCGTCGCTTCGCCACGCTGGCCCTCTAGAATAATGAGGCCGCTCCCCGGCCCCGGAGCCGGCGAAACACGACTCGGCAGGCAGCGAGGCTGCTGTTCCTGTTGCCTCGGACTCGGGCAGGCTTGCCTGCAGGGGAAGGGGGGTGGGGCGAGGCCCGCAAGAGACTCTGGGCTGCACGCAAGGCGGGGCGCACTTGCACGCCGCTTCGTCCCGGCGCGCTGCTTGGAAGGGCGGCGGAGTGGGGGAGGGGGGGGGGAGAGGGGGGGGCAATGCCAGGCAAGTGTGCCTGCCTGCATGTAAAGTGCAACGCTCTCAATGCCAGCCTGGGGAAGGGGTCGAGAGTCTGGGGCCACATGTCTCGAAGAAGTCTGGCCGCCGGAGCTTCGTGGAAGGTCGAGTGCGGAGGTGGCCCCTCCCGGGAGGGGGGCGAGGCGGCGCGCTCCACCAGTCAGATGCTCGTTCTGGGCACCTTCCTGGAGCCTATCGCTCCACTCGTGCGTCGATGCTGCGTCGAGCAGCCGTCGAACCTGAGGCGAGCTCGAGTCGAGCTAGGGTCGAGCTAGAGTCGAACAAGAGTCGACTTGGGTGTTGTTTAATACCGGGTCCCCAGAAGCCGCGACCCTTTCCCAGGGCCTGCTTTCCATCCCGAGTCGTTTTGCACGCTCCCGGGGCCCAGCGAGGGCCCCTGGAGGCCGAGAGCAGCCAGCAGCCTCCCGACCCGAGGTTGTCACGATGCGAGCATGTCCGTGTCAGGTGGGCCCCGAGGAACTCAGACCCTCGACGTCGTGGCTTTTTCGCAACGTCGACCCCCAAGGGTCGCGACCCATCCCCCCGGACCCGTTTCTCATCCTGAGTTTTGGACGCCCGAAATGGGTACGGAAAGAATGGGTACAATGCCAAACAACAAATGTTGTCCCAAACCAGCAGCGGCCGCTGTTGGGCAGGCGGCCTTCTGTCTCGAATGGACACAGGCCGCGGCGGCGTGAACAGCGAGTCCTGTTCAAAATAAACAGGAACTGCTCTTGGGCATTGTGCCCATTCTTTCCGTGCCCGTTTCGTTCGTCCAGATGAGTCGTCTCTTGACGGCCGCGAGGCCCGGTCAGGGCCCCCAAGGGCCGAAAATAGCGGAGCACCTGCCACCGTGATGTTTTCGTGACTCGAGGGGGTCTGGGGTGGAGGGCCCCCCAAACGAACATCCAACACAGGGCTCAACCCTGGCATTAGTTCGGGCGTGTCCCCCTACAGGCGGATTTGGGAGGAGAGATAAAACATATCTTATCCGTAGCACCCCGCAGATGCGGACAAGAGTGAGGGGGCGGTGGGGACGTTGGCAGTTTGCGGGACTCTGGAGAAGCCCGCCGCAGGCGCCAAAGTTTCACAAATTATACAAAGAGCCCGCCGCAGGCGCCGACCTTCTTGTTAAACCAATGTGGGTAGGTCGTGGGTGGGTCGCGGGTGCGGGAGGGTCACGGATGGGTCGCGGGTGGGTCGCGGGTGGGTCGCAGGTGGGTCGCGGGATGAGTCGCGGGTGGGTCGCGGGTGGTCGCGGGGTCGCGCGGGGTGGATCGCGGGTGGGTCGGGGGGTCGCGGGTGGGTCGCGGGTGGGTCGCGGTGGGTCGCGGGTGGGTCGCGGGTGGGTCGCGGGGTGGATCGCGGGCGGTCGCGGGTGGGTCGCGGGTGGGTCGCAGGTGGGTCGCGGGGTGAGTCGCGGGTGGGTCGCAAGTGGGTGGCGGGTGGGTCGCGGGTGGGTCACGGATGGGTCGCTGGGTGGGTCGCGGGTGGGTCGCGGGGTGGGTCGCGGGTGGGTCGCGGGTGGGTCGCGGGTGGGTCGCAGGGTAGGTCGCGGATGGGTCGCAGGGGTGGGTCGCGGGCGAGTCGCGGGGTGGGTCGCCGGGCGGGTCGCGGGGTGGGTCACGGGGTGGGTCGCGGGGTGGGTCGGGGGTGGGTCGCGGGTGGGACGACGACAACAAACAAAACCAACAAAACAGCAAAACAACAAAACAACAGATCAACAACAACAGCAACAACAACACCAACAACAACAACAACAAAACAACACAACAAAACAACAACAACAACAACACCAACAACACCAACAACAACAACAACAACAACATCAACATCAACATCAACAACAGCAACAACAGCAGCAACACCACCACCAACAACAACAACAACGACAACAACAACACCACCAACAACAACAAAACAACAACACCACCAACAAGAACAACAACAATCAAGTTAAGACTGTTCGCTCTAACCAGCTCGAATATCCGTTCACGCGTATTTTCCAAACCCTCGATACCCGCCCTCTTCGTCTTCGATCGAACCCCTTTTGGGGGGTATACCTTTCTTCCCTGCAGGTCCGGCCCCGGCAAGCGGGGGGGCGGCCGCGGACCGTCGGCCTGGCCAGCGGCAGCGCTGATCGGCGGGGCGGCCGCGGACCGTCGACCCGACCCCAAGAGGAACGGACAGGGGACCGACCACGACGACGACGACGACGTCGACGAGCACGGCGACGACGACGACGACGACGGCGACGACGACAACGAGCGAAAGCGAGAGCGAGAGAGAAGGACAGCAGGGCCACGATGGACACGAAGTAGGACACGAAGAGCGACAGCGGGGACACGAAGGGAATGCGTATGGGGCCACGGAGAGCGCGAACAAGCGGGGGCCACGAAGGGCAGATAATGCGGGGCCACAGAAGGCAACGACGGGGCCACTGACGGTAGCAACTGGGCCACGTAGGACAGCGAATGCGCCACGAAAGGCGACAGCGGGGCCACGAAGGGCATGCACATGGGGCCACGACGGGCGCGAACGAGCGTGGGCCACGAAGTGCATACGTATGTTGGGCCGCGGAGGACAAGTACGGGGCCACTGAAGGCAGCAACGGGGCCACGAAGGGCAGCGAGGGGGCCACAAAGGGCGACAGCGGGGCCACGAAGGGCATGCATATGGGGCCACGACAGGCGCGAACAACCAGGGCCACGAAGGGCATACATAAATGGGGCCACGAACGGCAACGAGGGGGCCATGAAGGGCTGCAACGGGGCCACGAAGGGGAGCGAGGGGACCACGAAGGGCTGCAACGGGGCCACGATGGGCTGCAACGGGGCCACGAAGGGCAGCGAGGGGGCCACGAAGGGCAGAGAGGGGGGCACGAAAGGCTGCAACGGGGCCACGAAGGGCAGCGAGGGGGCCACGAAGGGCTGCATCGGGGCCACGAAGGGGAGCGAGGGGGCCACGAAGGGCTGCAACGGGGCCACGAAGGGCTGCAACGGGGCCACGAAGGGGAGCGAGGGGGCCACGAAAGGCTACAACGGGGCCACGAAACAAAGCGAGGGGGCCACGAAGGGCTGCAACGGGGCCACGAAGGGCAGCGAGGGGGCCACGAAGGGCTGCAACGGAGCCATGAAGGGCAGCAAGGTGGCCACGAAGGGGTGCAATTGGTCCACGAAAGGCAGCGAGGGGCCACGAAAGGCTGCAACGGGGCCACGAAGGGCAGCAAGATCCCGATTCCTAAATAATTGTGAGGACGTCCTAAGCGTGAGCGCGACTCTTGGGTGCCTGAATGTCGGGAGCGCGGCGCTTGAGTAAATTGCAAGAAATTCCAACGCAAGGGCGCTGTTCCCAAGTAAATTGCAAGCGAATCTCCAGCGAGAGCGCGACTCAAGAGCGCTGGGAGAGCGATTCCTGCATACATGGTGAAAAATCCCACGCGAGAGTGCGACTCCTGCATAAACTTGCAAGGGAATCTACGGCGGGAGCGAGGGCCCAAGGAAAATTGTGAGGGAGTCTCAGGCGGGAGCCGTTGTTGTTGTAACCCGGGGGCCAGGGACACAGTTTGAGCCGGAAGACTTTCCCTGGTAAAAAAAAACAGGGTGCGAGCGCCAGGAGGGGCATGTCAATTGAAAAATACGATGTGCACCCGAGGGGGGATATCAACAATAATTATTTTTCAATGCTGAGAATTCAACTACAACAGCAACAACAATCATTTCAAGACTGTTCGCCCTTACTTGCTCGAGTGTCCAATAACGTGTATTTCCCGAACCCTCGATACCCGCCCTCTTCGTCTTCGGTCGAACCCCTTTTGGGGGGTATATCTTTCTTCCCTGCAGGCCCGGCCCCGGCAAGCGGCGGGGCGGCCGCGGACCGTCGGCCTGGCCAGCGGCAGCGCTGATCGGCGGGGCGGCCGCGGACCGTCGACCCGACCCAAAGAGGGACGGACAGAGGACCGACCACGACGACGACGACGACGTCGACGAGCACGGCGGCGACGACGACGACGACGACGGCGACGACGACGACCAGCGAAAGCGAGAGCGAGAGAGAAGGACAGCAGGGCCACGATGGACACGAAGTAGGACACGAAGGGCGACAGCGGGGACACGAAGGGAATGCGTATGGGGCCACGAAGAGCGCGAACGAGCGGGGGCCACGAAGGGCAGATAATGCGGGGCCACAGGAGGCAACGATGGGGCCACTGAGGGTAGCAGCTGGGCCACTAGGGTAGCAGCTGGGCCACAGGAGGCAGCGATGGGGCCACAAACGGCGACAGCGGGGCCACGAAGGGCATGCACATGGGGCCACAACGGGCGCGAACAAGCGGGGGCCACGACAGGCATACGTATGTTGGGCCGCGGAGGGCAAGGACGGGGCCACTGAGGGCAGCAACGGGGCCACGAAGGGCAGCGAGGGGGCCACGAAGGGCGACAGCGGGGCCACGAACGGCATGCATATGGGGCCACGACAGGCGCGAACAACCAGAGCCACGAATGGCATACATATATGGGGCCACAAAGGGCAGCGAGGGGGTCATGAAGGGCTGCAACGGGGCCACGAAGGGGAGCGAGGGGGCCACGAAGGGCTGCAACGGGGCCACGAACGGCAGCAACGGGGCCACGAAGGGCAGCGAGGGGGGCACGAAAGGCTGCAACGGGGCCACGAAACAAAGCGAAGGGCCCACGAACTGCTGCAACGGGGCCACGAATGGCAGCGAGATGCGGATTCCCAGGTAATTGAAAAGGGAGTCCTAAGCGTGAGCGCGACTCCTGAGTGCCTGGGTGTCGGGAGCGCGGCGCTGGAGTAAATTGCAAGAGCTTCCACCGCAAGGGCGCCTGTCGTCAGTAAATTGCAAGCAAGTCTTCAGCGAGAGCGCGACTCCAGAGCGCCGGGAGAGCGATTCCTGCATAAATCGTAAGGAAGTCCAAAGCGAAAGCGCCATTCCTGAATAAAATGCCAGGAAGTCTCGGGCGGGAGCGGGGGTCCTGGCTAAATTGTGAGGAAGTCTCAAGCGGGAACCGTTGTTGTAACCCGGGGGCAAAGGGGCACAGTTTGAGCATCAAGACTCCCCCTGTCAAAAACAAGGTGCGAGCGTCGAGGGGCACACCTTGATTGCGCAAAAACAATATGCACCAGTTGGGGGGGGGGTCAACAATAATTATTCTTCAATAGTAAAAGATCAACAACGCAACAAGCATAATTCTCACCACGGATCACCACTTCAGCTACGCACCCAGGGACAATGAATGACCGTTCGGCCCCCTCACTCTGACCCAAAAAATGTATTCAACAATAGCCGACACATGCTAAACAAATCGCCCCCAGACTATGTTCTGATTTTTTTCAATATTCCTCCTGTAAAGGGACATGCCCGACTTAGCCCTGGTGGGGCCCCGGGGGGCGGCGCCCTCGCCCGCGCGAAAGGCCGCGAAAAACAGCTGGGAGCCAAGCGGCAGGGAGGCGCGGGTTGGCTGCCTGCCCCACCCTGGCTGGGCGCTCAGCGGTCGAGGAGGAGGTCGACTGCAGAATTGATCTGCCCCAGAATTCAAGCGCCCGCCAGATCTACGAAGAATGCATCGGATGCTCTGTAGATCTATATACTGACATTGCACGTGCTTTCTTTTTTGGCAGAACCGACGAACACATGAATTTTGGTGCAACTCGATGGTGCAGTCGATCCCCTACTCGATGGCTGCGTGCTCAGCAGGCGGGGGCCCTCTGGCCAGCGCAAGAGACCCGGATCTCCGGCGACCTGTTCTTCAACCGCGGCTTCTCCTCGACTTGGGTCCTGGGGCCCCTCGTCGGGCCCCGAGGCCATCAAAAATGGACGTGGGGTGATGTGGGGTGAAAAGCTGGCGCCAGGGAAAAGGTCGGGGCCGCTTGGGCCGCGCGTCGACCGGCTGTCTGCACCACCCCCGCTGGGCGCTGACACGGGGTTCTCGTCGCGAGGCAATCGCGACAAACAGTTTCTGGACAACGCTCGGGCACCGGGGCCCTCACTGGGCCACGGGACCGAGAGACAGACGCTCGGGGCGAGAAGCGGGTCCCCGGCAAGGATCCAAACCTCTGGGGAGCCTCGCTGCGAAGAGGCATCGTGCGGGGTGCCTGAGAGCTGGGCGTCGCCTGCCACTGCCTCAGCACCATCCCGCGCGAGGCTCGCACGCTCTCCTGTACGTCCCCGCGCGCTGCGTCCAGTGCGCGCTGGGTGCTGGGGAGGGGGGCAGGATGCCGCCCCTGAGATCAAGGTCAAGGTTCGAGGGCGCGATGCTCGGTCTGGTGCTGGACGCGAAGTGCAACAACGATGCGAGTTCAAACTCTGCTGCTGTTTCTGCGCCAGCAGCCAAGCATCGAACAAGGAGGAAGAGAGGGCACGCACGACGGGCACGGACGAGAGGCGATGCGAGGGGATCGAGGGAGAGAAGTTGTGGAGATCGACGACCGCCGCCCAAAAGCTCATAGATCGATAACCGACTTATTTTGGATTCACGCTGCCCTTCGCTGCCCCTCCAGAGGCTTCCGGCGGGCCTCTTCCAAAGACCTCCGGGGGTCCTCCGAAGACCTGGGCCGGCACGGAAACGGACAGAGCGCTTCAGAAACACAAACCGAAATTACTCACACCACCGTTCGCACTGGGAGCCTTGGAGTCGAGAGCTGGTACCGTCACCCCTCGCTCTGGGGAGCCTTGGTGTTCAGAGATCGCTGCGTTGCCGCCCGTTCCTGGGCCTTGGCTGGGCCTTGGCGTCGGGAACATGTTGCGTCACCGCTCTCTGCTGGGAGCCTTGATCTTATCAGCTCGTTCACGTCGCAGTTCGCTCTTGGGAGCCTTGGTGTGAAGAGCTTTTTGCGTGACCGATCGCTCTTTATTTGGCGTCTCTGGGCCTTCTTGGGAGTCCTATTGGGGCTCTTTTGGAACCCTTTTGGGGGCCTCTTGGGGGCCTCTTGGGGCCTCTCGGGGCTTCTTGGGGAGCCCTTGGGGCCTCCTGGGGGCTTTTGGGGGCGAAAGGCTAAACTTTTCGGTTCGTGGCCCCCTCTTGGGGCCGTCTTGGGGCCCTCTTGGGCCGTCTTGGGCGCTTCTGGGGCCGTCTTGGGGCCCTCTTGGGCCGTTTCGGAGGCTTTTTTTTCATCGTGCTCGGAAGCTGTCAACGACGTGGCAAGTGGCGCCGTTAGGGCCGACCTACCACTGTAAGCCCGAAGCAACTTCGGCGTTCCAGATCCTGGAAATCAGTTCGCACGCGCGGGCAAAGCGCGCAGCTATCCACGCGTCTGCACTCCATCGCAAACGCTCCTCATGACTTTAGCACCTGTCAGCTTCGGATCAAGCGGGCGCGCCGCGCACTCACTCCGACGACGGGGGCCGGATCGGACCTCGGCACAGGGCGCGGCGGTCTTCAGGAGCACAGCCCCGCATTCTGCACGAGGTCAATCTCGCGCAGACGGCCGATGGGCTTGTCGTGGTCGCCGTTGCTGTGGTCGCAGAACCCCGAGCAGCACTTGCTGTCCTTGATGCACAGCTTGCCCTTGGACTTGCAGCCGCCCTCCTCCTCGTCGGAGGCTCCGCCCTTGGTCGCGCCACCCTGGGACTCATCCGTCTGCGCGAGACTGGCCCCGTCGGCGCAGACACCGACGGGGTTGATGAACCCGGTGCGCTCGGAGCAGCGCCCCGAGCAGCACTTTTTGTCCGAGGTGCACAGTTTGCCGTTGGACTTGCAGCCGCCCTCCTCCTGGTCCGAATCGCCGCCCTTCGTCGCGAGGGAGGCCCTGAGCTGCGCGAGCCCCGCCTCGTCGCACCCGCCCGCGGCCTCGCAGGACTCCGCCTCCTGCGAGGCCGGCACGCCCCGCAGGAGCAGGGCCAGCCCGAGCAGCCCGGCCAGCGCCATGGGCCCTGAAGCGCGTGGGGCGTCGAAACTTGCGCTCTGGCACCGAACACTGGATCCGAAATGGCTTGAGCCAAAATGGCTACGGACCGTTTTGGAGGCCTCTTGGGAACCTCGTAGGCCGTCTTGGGGCGGTCTTGGGGGCCTCGTGGGCCGTCTTCAACGCCGTGAAAGCCGAAAAGCCGTGTATGTTAAAAATGTACGCTTTCCGATGGGAATTCCATGATTTTGGCCCTTTGGACGCCTCTTGGGGGCCTCTTGGGGCTTCTTGGGGGGCTCTTGGGGCCTCCTGGGAGCGTCTTGGGGCGAAAAGCTGTGGGGGGGGGGGGCCGTGAATGGCGGGCCGACCCGCTAGCATGAGCGGGGAGCCCTGGAACATAGATCACACCAGAGAAAATCCCCAATCAGTGGGACCGGTAAAGAGATCGATAAGGAGAACGACCGGGAACGCGGGAACCTGGGAACCCAGAGCCCACCAAAATCGGCCCAGAACCAATAACCAGGAACCCGGGAACCCGGAACCAGGAACCCGGGAACCCAGTCGGCCGCCAGAATCGGCGGGACACTTTCGCCAAATCTTTCAATTCCCGCTAGGACCCCTTGAGTGCAAGCACCGATTGGGGAATAGGTCGTGCTACATACCCCCCACACCCCCACCACCCCCATCCCCCACCCCAGAGACGGGGGCGACTGCCGTCATCACGTGTTCCCCTTTGCTCGTCGTTTCCTCGCCCTGCTCAATCTCCAGCTTCCTCGTCCAGTCCCTCCTCTCATCCTCTATCTTGTACTCCTGCTCATTATCTTGGCCGCCAATGGGTAAAACCGAGAAACCACAAACATAGCTGCGGGAGTCTGTTTCCAAAGTATAAGTTATGTGCGTGTTTGTTGTTCAGGCTTCCGTTGTGGTTACACCTCGCAATCCTCATCCTCACCCTATCTTCGCGCCCTCCTCATCTCGCTCCCCATCCTCCTCCTCACAGCTCCATCTCGTTCCCCTCGCCCTCACCATTCTACACATCCGCCCCCGAGGAGAAAGTTTTGGGAGAAGTGTTGAGGACGAGGCTTGACGGGGGTTGACTAAGAGGGAGAAGAGACGGGAGGAACAGGAACTGGTAAAGGCGGTTCAGGAGCGTTGCGGAGAGCTTTCTAGAAGGGTTGAGGACGGCTGAGTTGGATAGAAGAGAAAAGGGCGGAAAAAGAAAAACACGGGAGAAGGAAGATGGTCGGGACAGAAAGCGGAGGAGGGCTTGGGATGACGGTTAGGTAGAACGCTGAGGAGAGTCGAGGGGAAGAAGGATGAGGAGAGGAGAGAAGGATGGGGAGGAGGAGGAAGAGGAGGAAGAGGAGGCGGACAGGAAAGGATGGTAGGGGAGGTTTTGATGAGCGCTGGGGGAGAGGGCTTGGTCGGAGGGTTGATGAAGGTTGAGTTGGATGGAGGAGAAGGGGGATGAGGAAGAGAATACAATTAAGAATGAGGAGGATGGTTGGGAGGGAGGCTTGAGGAGGGATGGGGAGGGTGCTTCCATAGGAAGGCTGGGGAGGCTTGAGGAGGAAGGTTGCTGAGGGATGAGGGTTGAGGAGGCGAGGATGATTGAGGATGAGGATGGTAAAAAGATTGCTGACAAGGGGGGACTACGGGATGGGGCGTGGATGAGGAGGGTAGAAATGAGAAATGCTGAGGGGGTGATGCTGAGGCTCGATGTGGGAATTCTGAGGAGGTGTGTTGAAGAGAAGGGTTGGGGCGGAAAGCTCGAGAGAAGAGTTGAAGAAGGGGGTCGGCGAGGAGGGTTAAGGGGGAGCGTTTTTGAAGATGGGTTGAAGAGAAGGGTTGACGAACATTATTTGAAATACGTGGCTCTTCATGTTTTTGCTTGGTTATACGGCCCCACCCCACCGCACACACACACACACACACACACATACACACACACACACACACACACACGCAAACAAGTAGACATGCAACCACAATTAGGCAACACACGCACGCAAACACATGCAAACACAAGTAGGTGCACACATAAACACACATATGATTTGCACCGAATTCTCGAGGACAGCAAGAAACATGTCATGTCAAAACCCGTCCTCATAACAATAATACGCTTGCACATTCTTTCCCACAAGAATGGACCGTTTTGTGAAACTCACACAGGAAGACCACATGTAAGCATCACCCCTCGCAGCGAGAATGGTTTTGCAAACCCTCTCTACGTCGTAGAGCCCGCATCGATGCAGCGTGCAATATTTCTGAAAATGAGAAGATGAGGTGTACATCCTTTCCAAAAAGACGGCTAACGTATCAAGCAGACGCAGATTAATCATGTGATAAGCATCCCTCCCTGAAGGAATCGGTGGTTAAATCATCTCTCAAAGAAGAGACGTACACGTAAAGCCCACAAAAGGACGATTCCATCTGAAAGCTATCCCTCGCAGAAATAACCGGTTCGCAAACCGTCTCCCGGGGGAAACAGCAGCCCACTCCGAAGGAAGATATTTGAATTTACGCCTGCCCCGAAGGACTCAAATCCTACATCCTCTCCCACCGCAGAACCCTCAGGGATGGCAAAAGAAAAAAAAAGAGGTGGATGAGGAGGAGAATGAAGAAGAGAGGGATCAGGTGCTACTTGACCAAGTTGGTATTACGGTTAAGGTTGCGGATGCGCCTCCTTGCTTCTGGAACCCCTCGTCACAATCTTCCTGATCGGAACTTTCCGTCGTAGATGCCACCTTCGTGGACGATGAAGCCTTCACGCTCTTATCGGATCGGATTCTCCAGCAGCCTTGAAGGTTACCAGTGGGACTGTCTTCGAGATCCTCGCCGACACATCTGTGTTTCACTTGTAGGTTGATTGCCAGCTCCTCCAGCTTCCAGGGCACCGCGCGGTGGAGGTCTGGGAGTCCTGCCGGCAGGTCCGACGGCTCCTTGGCCGTGCCGGCATCTGGATCGGAGCGTCTCCCTCGCGTGGCCTCCAACCACAAGCCTGTAGGCACGCTTATCGACTCTCACGGCATTGCGCCCTCCAGGCCCACAACCCCTCTTGCCTTCAAGCTCTTCGGCTCCGACGGGCTCGAGGACCGTTACAAGCGTGCTTTCACGAGTGGTCAGCTTTGCCATGACTTTGCTACATTTGCACACCAGTGAAATGACCCTGCGCGCTCAAGAGCTCGCGAACGTGTTTTCCAGGGCGCTCAGGCGAATCGCTGGAGATCCACGCTTTTCGGCCGACACTGAGTTCATGGATCTGGAGGTCCACCAGCGGTTGGGCGTTGCCTCGCTCGACTGTCTCTTCCTGTGCACCCAGCTGCGACACTCCGGCGAGCTTGTCCGGAACGCTCCCGCCAGACTAGTGGTCGGACTGCGCGCGGGCGCAGGCGAGACACCCATTCGTTGGCTCGCTCTCCTTGCGTCAGATGTCGACCGCGTCCGGGCCCTGGAATTCGTCGACGGTTTACGGCCCCTCTGTGACGACGCGCAGACTTGGCACGCCTGTGCTTCCGTCGCCGCCGCTTGGGCGCGTCTCGTGCACCAGATCGAATTTGAGACATCCATTTTGGATAGTCAAGCTCTGCCTCCACGGGCAGGCGGGGCGGCGGCCCGGATCATAGCAGTAGCGTGAACGCAGTGCCAGGATTTTCTTCCAAGCGTCTGTGCCCTGGCGAGCCATTGTCAGACGAAACGCGAAGAGCGAGCTGGCACTAATAGATACATCGACGGCAGTAGCAATTGATTGCTCAGCATGCTGACCGAGATGTTCCACGCGTCAGAGGTGCATCGCTCACCTCAGCGACCTCCGCCAGCCAAGGCGCTGGACATGGGTCCTGAAACACTGCGCTCTCTCAGCCGCTTCGGCGCTGGAGAAGCGAGATTAATTAGATCGCGCTGCCATGCGCGCTGCGCGGAGCCCGAGTCACAGCAGGCCTCTCTCCACAGGCCCTGCTGTCCAGAGTAACGGCACGCGCTGGAGACATCCGCATTGAGTGTACGTTCCTACTGTACAGCTCGCGCAGCGTTGCACAGTCCGTACTCGTGAGCGCGTGTGCTCTAGGTAACTGCAGTTCCCCTATGGATTGCAACTTACTAAATATATACACATACATACATATATGTGTACATGCACCGACATACCGGAGTATCTATACATATACATATATATATATATATATAGGAAGAGGTAGAGAGAGAAAGAGAGAGAGAGAGAGAGAGCGAGAACAAGCAAAACAGAAAGAACGGTGATGTCCATACCCTCTGTCGCGGGGGCATGCCCTCAGGCTCCCGAGGAGCCGCCACTCTGAGACCCAACGCTGCGAAAGACTGCGCAGCACCGAGGAATTCACGACCCGAGCCCTGGACCCCGCCCTCCCGCGGCACTCCTCGAGCCGCCATCGACCCGTGAGCAGGGCTCGAGTTAAACAGTGTTTTCTGTTTTCGTTTTGTTCTCGTCATCCCTGGTTCTGTCTTCAGTTCCACACTTGCTGCAGCACGAAGTCAAAACGAAAACGGTCCACGAAATTGCCAAAACACCGCTCAGCTCGAGCCCCGCCCGTGAGGGCCCCGGGGCCCCGCGCTGGGCGAGGACGCCCGGCGCGCACGAGCGGCGGCGCCCGGACACCTCGAGGCACATCCTGGCGCTGCTCGGCCGCCGGGGCCCTCGGCCCCGGCGAGGGCGCGAAGACCCGCGCCCGCCCGCCCCCCCCCCCCCGCGGCGGGGCGAGGCCGAGCTCGCGGCAGACATCGGGGTGCCCGCGCGCCCCCGCGCGCCCGCCCCCCCCCCCCTCCCCGCGCGGCCGCGCGGCGGGGCCCGCGGCGCCGGCGCTCGGGGGGGGAGGCCCGCGCGCGCGCCCCGAAAGGCTGCGGCGGGGGCGGAGGCACTGCGCCAGCGCGCCGCGCCCGCGGGCGGCGTGATGGCGAGCCGCGGGCGCCGAGGGCGCGCAGCCGAGCCTGGGGCAGAAGAACGTCCCTCTGAAGAGCGCGAGTCTCCGCTGGCCAAAACGCACAGAACATCCAAGGGCACCCTCCCCAGGGTGCACAAGAACGTCCAGCAAGCACGAAGAACATGTTTGGGCACCCTCCCCGAACCGAACACACCGGCGGGGCAGGGCAGCAGCGGCACGGGGCCGTCTGAAAAACAACTGAGTCTCGCTTATCCGATCCCCATCCCCAGCGGCGTGGCCTGGGCCCCACTGGCCGATTTACCTCCCTAGATGAGGATATAGGTCGTTCCCTTCGGGTTTCGAGGGGTGTATCCCCAACTGGTGGGGTAATTGGGTAGGGATCTCGAAAGGGATGGGGATGGGGATGGGGATTGGTTAAACGATACCGAACAACGGGACTGAGCAGGCGAACTTTTACGCGATCTCCTTCTACAGACATCTCACCCAAACTGGGCCGTCAAAATTCACGACAAAATCGCCCAAAGCGGCGGCCAACCGAAGATTACGGAAATTTCGGGCCTCACGCTGCCCCGAAACGGGAGACAGGTAATTCCCAGGCAGGCAGTGCCGAGGGGGTCACCTCTATATAGGGGGGTCGCCGGCACCCTCGAGGGCCCCCCTGGACCCCCCAGAAGCCCCCCCCCCTTCGAACCTCCCTGGGCCGCCCCCGAAGACGACCGGAAACGGTCAAAACTTTCCGTCCCTTGCTGGGCCCCCGAAGATGACCAACAAAAAAACGCTCCAAGACTTCCGCGAGGAGCTGGTGAGCCCTCCTAGGGGTCCCTGGGCGCTGCCCGAACCTGTTTGGAGTTGGAGTCCCGAAACGGTGCGGTGACGGACCGTGCGGTAACCTCGACATCCCCCAAGAGACCTCACCGCACGGTCCGTCACCGCACGGTCTTGGGACCCTGGAAGCCCCTGTCGCCCGAGACATCCTCGGAGAGGGGCTCGAGTCCCAAGACCGTGCGGTGACCCCGAATCCCCACCGACTCACCGCGCGGTGTGGTCACCACCCCCTTTGGGGGCCCAGGACAACCTGGGGGAGAATCTCTGGGAACGGGCGCGCCCGGAGGACGTGGCCGGCGCCCGGGCCGTTCTCCGGAGCACTCGGGGACGCCCCGGGCTGCGTGCCGCTTATTTGAGGGGCCTGTTTTCCACCACCACCACCACCACCACCAGAAGTTGCAGGGGGAGGGGGTCCTCCTCCTCCTCCTCCTCCTCCTCCTCCTCCTCCCCTCCTCCTCCCTCCTCTCCTCCTCCTCCTCCTCCTCCCTCCTGCTCTCCTCTCCTCCTCCGCTCCTCTCCTCCTCTCCTCCTCTCCTCCTCATCCCCTCCTCCTCCCCCTCCTCCCCCCTCCTCCCCCCTCCTCCTCTCCTCCTCCCTCGCAACCGTGCAACACAGGCCGTACAGTCATCGGCCTGACCTAAGAAACGATGAATGAGGAACGAAGCCCCTTTCTTTCCAAGGAATAGCGCATAAGGAACGATAACTAATACATAGCGCATAAGGGACGCTACATAACGCATGCAATCCTAAGGAGCGACCGAGCCCCTTTTGAAAAGCAAGTGTTCCTTATTCAAGCCGCTGACTGTAGCAGAACAGAGCATCGCGAGGCGAAGAACTCAGTACGTATGTAGCAACATGAGCGGTCGCAGCTGGGAGCAGTCAGGAGTTGAGCAGGAGCGAGCGGTCAGTCGCAATCCTTTGGACTGCCTGACAGGAGCGAGCAGCGGCATGAGCAGGAGCAGCCCCTGATCTCCAGGGACCTGGCGCTTCAATCCTGGCGTGTTTCCTCGATTCCGGCCTCCAGGACCCGCCATCGGGCCCCGGGACCATCAAGCGTGGATCTGGAGCGCGAGACTGCCCCCGGAGAAAAAAAGGGTCGGGAGTTCGGGGGCCGCGACTTGATCAAAGACCATGTCGGCTAATGGCTGGGGTGCAGTCCTCGTGCTGCCGTGAAGCGCCGAGAAAAAAACTAGAAGGGCTTTTCTTTGAGCAGGGACCGACCGTCCCGGCGTTCCTATAGTGCTACCACGAAATGTTCTTAGAACCCCAAAAATGTTCTAAAAACACAAGCACTGCTCTTAGAACATGAACCCGATGTGTTAAACCAAGACAGTCCCAGCCAGGAATGTTCTAAGAACATTTCGTGGAAACGACAAAAGGTTCTTAGAACATTGTTTGGTAGGGCTATTGGCGAGCCAGGACGCTTCGCCACTGCTTGATTCCTGGCCTCGGCGGGCCTCGGGGTTCGACCAGGTTCCCCGGCCCAGGGCAGAGGGACGGCCCGGAGGCCAGAGCTCCTCTCCCGAGTCCAAATTGTCCAGGGCCGCGCCAACGGCGATGCTTGCCAACGGCGACGTTGGGCATATGGTCTTTGTGACGCCGAGCTCGCGCAGAACAAATTTGTCAGGAGCTCACGAAGCACACTTTCCTACATCATGTCGGGTGAATGAATGTACCGAGCGAAGACGACGCAGGGAATTGCAAGAACGCGCGGACCACCATGTCCTGCATTCGGTTTGGCCACGAACCGGTCCCACCTACAATGCCGCAACCTACATCGCCATTACCTACATTGCCGTTAGCGCGTCTGCGGGGAAAGGAGGGGGAGAGGGCTCGGATGGCGAGGGGAGGGGAGGAGGAGGAGGTTAGGTCAGGCTCGCCACCAGGGCCGCTACCCCAGGCACCGACGTCCCTGCCTGACACGGCGGCCCCCGTGAAAATTGTCAGAGAGAAAAAAAAGGCATAGCGAGGGAGAGAGACAAGTCTGAGAGAAGGGAGAGAAGGCATGGATTGGGAGAGACAAAAGGCACAGAGAGGGAGCGGGAAGGGACAACTACCCTGCGGCAGCAGATGAGATATGGGGGAGGAGGAGGAGCAGCAGAAGCGGAAAGGAGGAGGGGCAGCATGCTCCCCCCTGGAGCCACCTGGAGCTCCGCAGTTAGATGCAGAGGGCCGTGGGGGGTGCCCCCCCCCCCCTTCCCGGAAGGGAAGAAGGGGGTCAGCAGAACGAGCTCCGAGGGTCACATGCGCGCAGGGGGCTGATGGGACTGGTGCTTGCGCTTTCTGCTGTGCTTTCGGTCCTTGTTGACCCCTGCTGGCTCCAAGGGCCCAAGACGGCCCTGAAGAGCCCAACGTGGCCTGAAAGATCACTCAACCGACTCCAACATGATCCAAGATAGCCTCCAACATGTCTCCAAGAACCGTCAAGATCGACACAGGACGGCGACAAGTGCCCTCCGAGTCTCCCAAAGATGCTCCCAAGAGGCCACCATCTTTCAGACCATTCGTTGCGCTCCCATTCGTTTGGGCTTTCAGTTTTCCGATGGGCTCTCGATGCCGTCTGGGCCCCAAGCCTCAACGAGGGCGCCCAGGTGAACCCAGCACCGGGGAACAGAAACACGCGATCATCATCCCTGACGGGAGAGCAGCCCAGCCCCCCGACGTCGCGACCTCTGCACAACATGGACCGCCGCGGCCGCGTCACCTTCCCAGGAGCCAGCCTTTGATATTGATTTTCGTTTCTCGACGGCCCCTCCCATCCCTCGGCGGTCGTTTCTCCGCCCAGGGTCGGCGCCTCCGCCGCGGTTTGCCGCGCGGGATGGGTCGCGCCATCCCGTGCCCTGGGGCCCGTCGCCGCGCGGATCCTGGCGCGCGGGGTCGGTCGTGCGCAGAGAGAGATTAACCAGCCTCGAACGTATCCCTATCCCTAAGATGGGCGAGCAAAAAGCGAGGACAATCTTAGGGATAGGCCTTCAACCACTGAGGGAATCCTTAAGATCGGCATCGAGGTGAGGTGATGTCAAACAGGGATAGGGATATGTTCCAGGCTGGTAAGCGATGGATGAAGCAACGAGGCAAGGGAGAGGGGGGCGAGCGGCTGAGGTCAGGCGCGGCATGAGGGCGACTGGTAGGGTGGCAGGAGAAACGGAAGGACTGACAATGAACACCAGCGGGGTGAGGGAGGGACTCGATTCCGAGAAGCGGCGCGGTCGGAGGAGGAGGATGATGAGGATGATAATGCCGATGATGCTGATGATGATGATGATGATGAGGAGGAGGAGGAGGAGGAGGAGGAGGAGACGAGCGTCAAAGAAACGTCCTGTCTGACTGAGAGGCAGACGAATCCACGACCCAGGGAGAAGTGCTGAGAGACGACGAAGCAACATGGAGGGAACGCCGGCGACAGCGGGAGGCCCCCGCGCACCGCCCGCTCCCACACCACGTCGTCCAGACAGCCCCCGCGTCGCCCCGCGACGAGCAGGCGCACTGGAGGCGCCCCAGGACACACAAATAAATGCACACAAATAACATAATCCCCCATATTTTCCTATATTTTCTGGGTTTCTGTCTTCCCCCCCACTTCCCATATTTTCGCACATTTTCTTGGGAATCGACGATTAATTGTGTCTGTGTTTTTTCCCCTTCTGACGCACGTGAGCTTCGAATGCAAGTGGCTCTTGGTCCCGCCGCGAGCCGAGCACAACCCCTCGCCCTCGAGCCAAACTCGGGCTTCGAACGCTGTCGCATCACGTGCGCTGCGTCCAGCCGGAAACACGGGAGAAGGGCCGGCAAAGCCACGCCCAGCCAGCGAACAGCGTACGCGGACGAGAACGACATAAGATTATAAAACCTGTTGGAAGCCCTTCCCGGCAGCATCCTGAACCAACTTCGCATTCTGAGCAACCGACGTACCAAACGCACCAGTATGTTTTCGGATAGTTTCCTCATGGGTGGCAACCCGATCCTCCAAGACGGAAGCATCCGAAACTGCACACCGATAGTTCTGCACAAGCGCAGCAGAATCTCGCAACGCAGACACGTCGGTGCAAAGAGTGGAGTATAGCGTGGGCCTCCATCGAGAGTTGTTCACCCACGGTGGACAGGAAGTCGCTCACCTTCGCACAGGTCCGAATTCAAGAGCCTCTGACCATCATCCTAAATCTGTGCGAGGGACCATTGCACCCACTGCTCAAGAGTGGCCGCCGCGGGATTGACAACCAGAGCCTTGAGCCTGGAAGGCTCCGAGGCAAGCAGGCTACGGCACTCCTCTACAGTCGACCCGGCGAAGGACACGATGTCGTCTTCGTGCAGGCAAACCGACAACTCCACTTGGCACGAGGGGTGCGGAGCGCACCAACAGCAGACGAGACCTTGACCTCGAACGCATCAATGTCAGGGATGCGGCTAAGGCGAGGATCGAGATGACTCATATGCGAGAGCTGGGAGTCCACCACGTCACCGCAGATCAGTTGGATTATGGTGTCTAAGATCTGGAACGCTTCAGTCATCTGTCAAAGCCTCGTCAGAGTCTCGTCAAAGCGCTCACGCAAAAGACCGCAAGGACCTATGGGGACAATTGTAGCAACCATCTCTTCTCTTCCGACTCAAGAGTGCAAGTGAACTGCTTGTCGGGCTTCTGTTCAATGGCACGCAGTCAGAGCTGTGTTTCCTGAGCCGAGCGCTGGCAACCCTCAATCCTCTGCCAAGCGAGAACTAGAGGCTCCACCTCCAGACAAGGTAAAGGCGACGTCACACGACCACCGACACTGGGAACACACGTGGGGAAAGTATAAGAGCGGTAACCGCACACCGTCCAGGAACGATCAGACTCGAACCCACTGCCCCCAAATCGTGCCATGTCCATTGAAATCCTCAGGCGAATGACCCAACACGGGAACATCAGCAGCCGAGGCCGCCACAGGGACAGACACCTCGGCATCGACACTCGAGTCGAAGCGCGAGAGCTCCCGAAACTGAGAGGGCGCGACATAAGGGTGTCGACGTCGGCCCGTTGACCCCAAGAAGCGACAAAAACCTGGCCGTCTGAGTCGGTCGAGTCTGAGTCGTCGGCGGCAATGTCAGACTTGTGGCTAGTGCTCTCGGTCTTCTCGTCTCAGCCTCTCACCCGCTGGCGGGGAATCCGAATACGCGCAGCTAAAGTCCTGTGTGCCCTGCTCGTGGACCACCGAGCCGTCCAGGATAACACAACGAACACCAGACTAAACTCACACGCGCACCGGCAGGCAACAGACTACGGGGAGTGCCCAGGCTGGCTTGAGACAAACTGGCTCGGGCCAAAATTGCTTGAGCCAAGATGGCTGCGGCAGAGGGAGATGGAGGGGGAAAGGAGCAGGGGAGGAAGCCGGGCGCGGCTGCTCAACAGCCGCCACCGTGTCTTTGGCACGGAGTGGGGTGCCCCCCCTGGGGCCCCCGGGAGCCAACGACATGGGCGCCGGCTGCGCAGGTGGCAGTCCCCCAAAGAGCCGCAAGGTCTCGATTGGATCCGCGTGCCCCCCCAACTCCGCCCCGAAGGGAATGGAGAGGGGGAGGGGGAGGAGGATGAGGATGCGGATGAGGATGAGGATGAGGAGGAGGAGGAGGAGGAGGAGGAGGCTCCCACGAGGGTGCCCCCCCCAATCCGCCCCGGAGCTCCCAAGAGAGCCGCCGAGAGCGGTGACTCTCTGGCGCAGCTGGCAGCCCCACAAGGGGACCCCCGGGGCGTCAAGCCGCGGAGCAGCGGGGCACTGCCCCGCCACGCCGCGGAGCCTCGCAGGAGGAGGAGGAGAAGGAGTATCGAGGAAGAGTCTCGAGGAGGAGGAGGGGGAGGAGGAGGAGGAGGAGGAGGAGGAGGAGGAAGAGGAGGAGGAGCGACCAGCGAGGAGAAGGGAATGGAGAGGGGGAGGGGGAGGAGGAGGAGGAGGAGGAGGAGGAGGAGGAGGAGGAGGAGGAGGAGGAGGAGGAGGAGGAAGAGGAGGAGAAGGAGGAGGAGGAGGAGGATCCCACGAGGGTGGCGACGATTGCGCCCCCTCCCCTCCCAAATAAAGCCGCGAGGCCTCGGCTGGCTCCGCGTACCCCTCCCTCTGCTCCGCCATGGACCCCCCCCCCCGGAGCCCACACAAGTGGCGGCAAAATGTTTGCCGACGGCAGCCCCCCAGAGAGCCGCAGGGTCTCGACTGGATCCACGCCGGGGCTGAACCTCAACGGTGCTTTTTCGTTTTCGCTTTGTCTTCGTCTTCCCTCGGGTTGTCTTCGATGCGCCTCTACCGCGAAACGACATCGAAACGAACACGGCCCACGAAATCGCCAAAACGCCGCTTGGGTCCAGCCCTGATCCACGTCTCCCCCCAATCCACAAGGCTCCCCCACGAGCTCACGGATGCTGCGACGGCCGTGCAGCCGGCAGCCCCCCATGGATCCGCGAGGTCTCGAATGCATCCGCGTCGGATCTGCGTCGGACCCTCGCCGCGAGGGCGTCGTCCGATGTCTTGCGGCGCGGACGTGTGGGCTGGATCGTACAATCATTGCGTGCGTTGGCACTGCTCGTGCCCTGCCCCGGCTACCCTCACAAGTATCTCAACCGCCCTGTCCACACCGCCGGCACGCTCTAGCTCTGCTGCAGCTTCCCCTGCTCTGGCGAGGTACGACTGGTGTGACTCTCCAAGAACCTTCCTTATCGCAGAAGCCACGGCAGCCTGGTACGCAGCAGCTTCATCACCTTGTTCACTTTTTCCAGGGCGATCCACCTTCTCGCCCAACCCGAGCCTCTGTGCTTTGGCTGCGTTGGAAAGTTGATCACCAAAACCTGGACAAACGACAAGCGGTGAGCCGACAGACAAAGATTCCATGAACGAGTTCTGACCACCATTTGTTACAAAGAGGGCAGGCTTGGCCAGGCGAAGAAGTTCAACCTGAGGTACGCTCTTCAAACAAATTGCATTTTCGGGAACGGATATATGTTCGAGCGCATCTGGAGGTGGACCGACCGAGAGCACCAACAAAGGCGGTGGTGACAGAACACTACTTGATGATCCCAACTCTGCGAAAACAGCTCGATACACTGATTGGCATAACTCCTTCCCTGTTATCCCGCTTGTGCACTTGCCGTTCCAGCCCATATCTGGATGATCGCCCGTCACAACAGTGCCCAAAGAAACATACACGATCTTCCGCCTCGCCGCAGAGGCAGCCTCCACGAGCTTGAACAGGCGTGCAGCTTCTCCCATGGACAAAGCCTCTGCCATAGTGGCTTGCTTCTCTGCGAGCAGTGGGCCCACAAATTCGAACGTCTTCCCGACTGAATCGTAGTATTGAGCGTCCTCTTCGTCAAGCGTGTCAGCCAAGGAAGCGGTTGTACTTACAATGTTCACGTTGGCATAGTAGTCGCGGACGAGAGGCGCAGATGTGTTGAGGCTCAGCTCTGGCAGGTTGACCAACGCTCGTATTGCGTCGATTGCTTTAGAGTTTGCCTGGTTGGCCTTGATCGTCTCAATCATCCCTCTCTTGGCTGCAGCTCCACCATGTGCCGCAAAAGCAGCATCCCAGTACCCGGGGCCAGCAGCAGTGAGGAGAGACACGTCCGCAATTTTGAGGTGCATAGCTGCAAGGTGGGCCACCTGGCACAGAACCGGGCAATATACGACCAACTGCGGCGATAGGCGCCGGATAAAATCAATATGAGCAGGTAGGAGCCTTTCGGTGGCAATGCTGCCAAAATTTATGCCCCACGTCTGTGCCCCAGGGTCGGCATACTTGGAAAGAGAGCTCATAACCATGGCTTTGATGTCGTCAATTCCGATCTCAGCGCACACAGCGTTACGATCATGATACGTTGCTCCAGTACTCTCTATGGCGTCCCTGAACTCTTCAGACCCACAAAGATACTCTACATGCCATCCAAGCCGAACCAGCTGCTGGCATAACGGCAGCGAGGGATTGACGTGCCCTGCAGCTGATGGGAATACAAAAACAGCAGTGTTGGGCATCACTATGCTCTGCAAGGACGCACCCAAGTGAGTAACTCGTGACTGAAAGTTGCATCTTGAGAAAAGCGCAATCGAGCCCAATCTCATGACTTTTGCCAAAACTATTGCAAAACGCACGAAACCAGATTCGAAACAATACCCAACTCGTGGCCCCGCGGAACGGGGAGGAACGGACCGATTGTTTTCCGTCCGAATCGCTTTGTGAACGGTCTCGGAGCCAAGAAACGGCCCCCCCGAACGCAGAAAAAAATGAACAACCTCCCGCACGATGCGTTCGAAGTGCAACCAGTCTGGGCCCCATGCCTTCAAATCAACCCCCGGACCTGTGCTCGGTCGCGCTCTGGCCAAAATCCCACCCGCCAACAAGGAACCGTGAGCACAACCCCCGCCACGCCTGCAGGCGAGCCCAGAATCAAATCGATAAGTCGGATCGGCGATCAAAATTATCGGATCGGAGGACATCGGCAGCCAACTTGGAAGAAGTCGAATCGGCGGAGATCGGCAGGCCAGTGAAGCCTGCCCTGAGAAACCAGAATCCAAATCGGAATCCGCAGCCGAATCGAATCGGAATCGGAAGCCATCGAAATCGAATCGAATCGAGTTGGAGGAGTCGAAATGAGCCTGGGCCTGTCAAAAATCAATACACAAAGCACGTGGCGGCAGATTCTGAATCGAGAGATGGCACTCCGCGCAACCACTCTGCCCTGGCCTTTGGAAAGGACGGCGGGTTCGTGTTGAGATCTGTCCGCTTCGCACTGCCCGACTACGTAAGGTTCGTGTCGTGCTGGCTTCGGCGTTGCTTTCTGACACCGCTTGGAACGCTCAACCTTGAACGATTGGCCGTCTCCCAAACGTCAGATCGTTCAGCATGGACCGGTTCTGGGCCGCTGGCGGCGTTCGACGTTGAACGCCAGCGGCGGGTTCGCCACTGGCCGACACGACGCGAACCTACCAAACTTCTCCACGCCAAAGACCACCGAAAATCAAACACGGGTTCACACACCATACACCATGCTGCACTCTGCACTGGCTTTTGACAGGGGCGGAGGGGGGGTCGACGTGTTCCCCGCTGAGTGCTGACATTTGCACTGGCGAACCTGTCGCTACGCGGCATACCCTGCGCACGCTTCGCACGTGGGGCGCCTGGCGCGGCTGGAGCACGTGGCACAGTTGGCGCACGCTGCGCACCTGGCGCACCAGGTGCGTCTGGCATGGTTGGGCCCCGCGGGCGCCCTGGCAGACCATGTGCGTGTGGCGCGCGCGGCACGCGCGGGCACCTCGCGAACGTCGCGCACGTGGTGTCCGAGCTGGCTCGCGCTGGCGGCCCCTCCGACGTCGACCTCTGCCCGTGTCGAGCCTCGGGTGCTACTTGCGTGGCGGGAGGGCGGTTGGGCGCGGGCGAGACGGCTTGTGGCGTACCCATTGGGAACCCGACCCCTCCCCATCCCTCCCCTGGGTCTGAATGGGAGGACCGATGGACATGGCGGAGTGGGCGCACGGAGAAGGGGGCACACAGAGAAGCAGCGGCAGCGGCAGGACCGCCCGTGTCCACCTCGCACCTTTCCATGCAAGCGCTCACGCAGGGCTCTACTAGTGGCTGTCGGCAGATCCCCGTGCCGCGGCGCCCTGGAAGACTGCGCATTCGATCGCGGGCACGAAGCCAGACCTGTGCGGGGGGCTCACGATCCCAACGATGGCCCGACGGCGGGTGACTGGGTCAAGGGGTGTGCGCGGGCTAGCAGGGGGAAGAGGCAACCCCGCCGATCTCCTCCGATGCGGAATTCCAAAAGCCTCGAACTAAAGAATCTTGCCATCCCTTGGGGGCGCATCTTGTGCATCCGCCGGGGTCAGCCAGCGGACTGGCCCGTGGTTGCTACGTCCGCCGGAGTCGGCTGGTCAAGACATGCCAACCTCCCGATTCCTCGAAGGCGAGGCCCGTCCTGGAACGTCCCGAATGGCTGCGTGACTGACTTGCTGCTCCGACCCCCGGGCCAGCCAGGAGGAGGCGGAGGAGGAGGAGGAGGAGGAGGAGGAGGAGGAGGAGGAGGAGGAGGAGGAGCTCGGGCGGCCAGCTGGGGCGTGAACACAGCGGGCTCGGAGCCCCCGGTCGGGCCCGGCTGGCGGCCGCTGGCCAAGCTGCCGCCCCCAGGCCAGTGCCGGGGCGGCCGCCTGGACGCTCCGTCTGCCAGCCTCCCCCCCGGAGGACCAGCGAAGGCCTGCTCGGCCCTGCGCCAGAAGGGTGGACGGCCAGCGGACCCAGAGGGTCACAGCCCCGCTGCCCCTCGCCGCACCGACCGAGGCGCGCCGACCAGACGATGGCACGGTGGGGGGCACGGGCCAGAGCAGCTCTCCAGCACGATTGGAAGTCACACAGCAGGGCTTCGGGCGGTGGGGCGACGGGCCTGGCACGACCGTGAGGCTATGGGACCTAGGTCATAGCAACGAGAGCTCGGGGGTTTGAGGGGCCCGCGCCGAGATTAGACCGAAGGCCAAGCCACCAAGTGTCACCAAGTGTCTGCCCTTCAGGCCCAGAGCCGTTCAGCTCAACCGTTCCCGCCTTTCCCCAGCTGAACGGCATTGGGGTCTCCTGGCCCAGCTGAACGTCCCTGGGCCTCCTGGCCAAGACTGACGACCCGCTCTGGAACATCGAGGCGCCACTACGGTGCACAGCCGCTGTGCACCACAGTGGCGCTCGCGGCTGCGCACGGCCGCTGTGCTGTGCCACGGCGCCAGCCCCACTTGCTCGATCGGGGAAGCTCGCCGATCTCCGAGCTCCACTGGGGCCGCGGTTCCCTCCCGGGGCCTCCACTTCCCGACCCCCTGGCTGGGACGGACCGCGGCGCCGGCAGGGCGGGCGGCGGCGGCTGCTCCAGCCACCGCTCGCAGCCGCCGCGCAGCAGCGCCAGCTCCTGGAGCACCACGTCCCTGTCGGCATCGGACAGCTGGAACGGCTGCCTGGGATGCGCGTCGGTACCGTGTCGCCGCAGCTGCACTGGCAGCGCGTGAAGAGCGCCTGGAGGACGCGTGCCTGACGCATGGACCACCACTGCACACCACGAGCCGAACGCTGCGGCGGCGAGCGACTTGGCGCGCTCTGCCACGAGGAGGTCCACGGCGCGGTAAATTCTGGCCTTCGGAGCGACGAGAAACACGGCTCATTCTGGCACCCAACCGCACACCTGCTGTGTCCGTCCTATCCCCGAAAGCACCAGAATTCCAGAGGACTCTGGCGATAACCTTTGGCGGCTGGACCTTGGCTCCCCAAGATTTCCCGGCGACAGAGCCATCAGAGTCTGTTCCGCCAGCCCCCGCGAGATCGCCCGCCAGCTTCCGGGAGGAAAACATATTGGCCGCCCGGCGGGCCAGGCGATGGAACGCGACTGCTCCTTCCCCACAAGACCACGGAATGGCAGAAGCACAGACTTCTGGAGGTCCGCGCAGATCTCATAGGTCGAGACGCTGACCGCTCCTCCCCATACACCCCGTGGCGGCGCGCACAAGGGGGTGGCGAGAGGGGGGCGGCCTTCTAAGAAGGCGGGGAAGCTTCTCAGAAGGCAGGGTGGCTTCTTGAAAGCCCTCCCAGCTTCTAAGAAGCCTTCTCAGAAGCACACAAGCCATTCTACAGGAAGCCCCCCTGTAAAGCCCCCGGCCTTCTGGAAGGCCGCGCACCCCCGCGCACCCCCCATGGCACGCACCGCCAAAAAAGGGAGGAGGAGGCGGAGCAGGTGCTCACCCGGTGGATCCACCTCCCCCTTCTGACCCTCCTGGACCTGCCCCTTCGAATGGGCAGGACGAGCAGGATCAGCGTGCACGGCTTCCCCCGGGGCCGTAGGCGACCCGAACAGGAGGAAGAGGAGGAGGAGGAGGAGGTAGAGGAGGAGGAGGAGGTGGAGGAGGGGGAGGAGGGGAGGGGGAGGGTGAGGAGAGATGAGGAGGAGGAGGAGGAGGAGGAGGAGAGGAGGAGGAGGAGGAGGAGGAGGAGAGGAGGAGGTGGAGGCGCCAGAGGCACCGCCGCGGGTTGGGTGAGGTGCCCAACGCTGGCCCGAGGCACCCGCGCGGACCTCGGGCACGAGCCGCCCCCCCCTGTGCTGTGCTCTGGGGGGCCCTTGGCTCCCCCCCCCCGCTGCTCTCGGAGGTCCCGAGGAGGAGGAGGAGGAAGAGGAGGAGAGGAGGAGGAGGAGGAGGGGAGGAGGAGGAGGAGGAGGAGGAGGAGGAGGAGGAGGAGGAGGAGGAGGAGGGGTCCCCGCCTCGCTTGAGTTCCAGTCCGAAGTGCACCCTCGTCACGAGGTCCTCGTCCCCTGCCTTCGCCTGGCCCCTCCGCGGGACCCCTGGGCCCCCTGGCCCGCCTTCCGGCGCGTCCCCCCCGCCCCCCCCCCCCCGTGGCCCACGCCCGCGCTGCCGCGGGCCCTGCGGCCCCTGTGTTCCCGTCGCCCCCTCTGGCCCCCGGGCCCTTCCCGAGCGCCTCCAAGGGCGCGGGCTCGTTCTTCCTCCTGAGCCGTTCTTTGATGGCCCCCTGGCCTGGAGCCCGGCCTGCAGCTGCCGCTGCGATTCTTTCGCGCCGCCCGATGTCTGGGCGTGTCCCTGCCCTGGACCTCTCATGGGGTGCGCTCCGACCAGATCATCGAGGTGGATCCGGCCGTGGCGACGGGGAGACGCAGCAAAGGCCTAGAACGCCAACACGCTAAAACCTGCGCCCTGGAACTTCTTCTCAGCGACCAGGAGACGCAAGGAAGGGAACAGGCGAAAAACCTACAACCTGCGCCCTGGAACCTCGGTCCCAGCTTCCCCAGCCGTGGCGACGAGGAGACGAGGAAAGGCCGAGAACGTCTACACACCTAGGACCTGCGCCCTGGAACCTCGATCCCCGCCCATCACGCCGCGGCGACAAGGAGGCGCAAAAAGGGCCGAACGCTTCAAAAACCACGTCGACCCCCGCATCCCCAGCCGTGGCGACGAGGAGACGCAAGACAGGCCGAAGCCAAAAAACCTGGAACCTGCGCCCTGGAACCTCGACCACCGCCTCCCCGGCCGCGGCAACGAGGAGACGCAGGAAATGCCGAAAACGCAAGACAACTAGAACCTGCGCCCTGGAACCTCGACCCCTGCCCATCCGGCCGTGGCCGGCGAGGACTCGCAGGAACGACCGAGCACGCCGAAACCTGCAACCTGCGCCCTGGAGCCTTGATCCTCGCCGGACACGCGCCAACAGGGATCGGGGATCGGCCCCAAAAGGGTACTTCAGGAAAGCCCAAAGAGGCCATAGTCGTTGAGTTCCCGTTCGTTGTTGAAGGATTTTCACATGTGCTTCAAAACTGCCTTCCGACTGCCTGGGCGGCCCACGAGGCCCCAAGACTGCCCCACGATCGCCAAAGAAGCTCCCAAGATTGCCCCCCAGTGGGCCCCAAGACGGCCCAACAGGCCACCAAGACACCCAAGATGGCCTTCAAGACGAGCCCGAAGCGCCCCAGGAGGGCCCCAAGAAGGCCCAGAGAAGCTCCCAAGACGGCTTCTGACGACGTCAGACGGGCGCCAGCGCCAGATCCGCGGAGCTGGGGGCGGGGCCCCCGAAGCATGGCGCCAGTGCCGTCTGGCTTGGCCACGGGGCGCGCGAGCTCTGCACGAGAAGTGAAGCCCGCCGCCGAGCCACGCGCCGAGTCCATTGTGGCTCCTCGATCGAACTTGTGCACTGGAACCTCGATCCTCGCCTCCCCAGCCGCCGTGACGCCGAGGAGACGCAGGAAGGGCCGCAAACGTCACAAAAACCGGCACTTCCCTGGGGAAGTGATGCGCCCCTCTGGCGCGATCCGTTCCGCGCCCCGCAATTTCCACGGTCGCGTGGGGCGCCGCGCCATCCGATTCGTTCCACCGCTGCCTGCGGCTAACTCCACATTGAGATCTGGCGTCCCGGGGGGGAGGGGGGCGGTGGGCAAGGAACTGAAGAAGCGGTTGCACTGCCTGTCCAAGGGGGCACAAAACCTGTGCCCTCGAACCGCGATCCCCGCCTCCCCCTGTCCTCCCCAGGCATGCGATGTCTTGATGTTGTTTTCATGCGGGGTCCCCAGAAGTCCCAGCCTTTTCCCCAGGGTCGGTTTTCCATCTCGGATCATGTTTGTTCCGGCCGACGAAAAACCTCCCGCAGTGATTTTTGTCACGGCGCGAGCTTATCTGCTCGCCCCAGCCTTGGCCGCCAGGCGGTGGCGCCCGAGCTGCTGCTCGAGACTGCGCACGTCGCCCTTCCAGAGCTCCTCTACGGCAGGCCGCGGTGGCGGCGGCAGGCGGCAGCGGCGACGACTGCCCAGCCGCTGCTCGTGGCATCGCAGGTCCCCGGAGATCGTGTCCCATGGAGTTTCGCAGAAACGCTGCGTACAGGACAACGTATAATGTAGAAGTTTCTGGCCGGTTCTCCGTGCGACAAGTGCTGAAACACACAGACACACACATATAATCAGAAGGAGGGGCCCGAACGGTCATTCATTGTCTCTGGGTGCGTGGTTGAAGTGCGGACCCGTGGTGAAGATTCTGCTTGTTGTTGTTGTTGTTGTTGTTGTTGTTGTCCTCGTCCCCCCCGCGACCCGGCCCGCGACCCACCCACGACCCACCTCGCGACCCACCCGCGACCCACCCGCGACCCACCCCGCGACCCACCCGCGACCCACCCGCAATCCACCCCGCGACCCGCTCGCGACCCACCCGCGACCCACCCGCGACCCAACCGCGACTCCGCCTGCGACCCACCCGCGACCCGGCCCGCGACCCGGCCCGCGACCCACCGTGGACCCACCCGCGACCACGACGACCTAACCCGCGACCCCCTACATTGTTTTAACAAAAAATCAGCGCCTGCGGCAGGCTCGTTGTATAGCTCGGAAAATTGTGCGCCTGCGGAGGGCTTCTTCAAAGCCTCGCAGACTGCCGACGTCCCGCCGCCCCCTCACTCTTATCCGCAACTGTGGGGTGCTACGTATATGCATACATTTATACTTTTTATATTTGTATGTCCATATATATACATATATATATGATGGTCAAACCCCCCAGCACCCCCAAACCAGCCAAATCAGAACATTTCCCCTGATCGTTTGCTCGTCGTCGTCCTCCTTCTTCTCCTCCTCCTGCTGCATCTCCTCCTCCTCCTCATCATCCTCCTCTTTGTAACAATACAGAACCAATTGCAAAAAGCGTTTGTGCTTGATTTGTTTCTTCCGTCTGGAATGCAAGGACGCGTGTTGTATGTTTGTTGTTCTGGGGTTTTGCAAGCACCACGGCCTCCCTCCCAGTACTCCGCTCTGAGCCTGCAAACAAAAAACAACGCAACACACATACAAAATGCGTCCTTGTCTCAAAACCTGAAAACAACAAAAACAAAAAACAAAAACAAAAGCAGCACCACCAACAACACCTATCAATTTAATATTGTTCGCTCTTATCTGCCCGAGTGTCCGTTAACGCGTATTTCCCAAACCCTTAATACCCGCCCTCTTCGTCTTCGATCGTACCCCTTTTCGGGGAAATACCTTTCTTCCCTGCAGGCCGGGCCCCGGCAAGCGGCGGGGCGGCCACGGACCGTCAGCCTGGCCAGCGGCAGCGCTGATCGGCGGCAACCCGACCCCAAGAGGGACGGACAGGAAACCGACCACGACGACGACGACGTCGACGACGACGACGGCGACGATGACGACGAGCGAAAGCGAGAGCGAGAGAGAGAACGACAGCAGGGCCACGAAGGGCACGAAGTGGGCCACGAAGGGCGACAGCGGGGACACGAAGGGAACGCGCATGGGGCCACGAAGAGCGCGAACGAACGGGGGCCACGAAGGGCAGATAATGCGGGGCCACAGAAGGCAACGACAGGGCCACTGAGGGTAGCAACTGGGCCACGTAGGACAGCGAGGGGGCCACGAATGGCAGATAATGCGGGGCCACGAAGGGCATGCACATGGGGCCACGACGGGCGCGAACAAGCGGGGTCCACGAAGGGCGCAAGTACATCGGGCCGCGGAGGGCAAGGACGGGGCCTCTGAGGGCAGCAACGGGGCCACGAAGGGCAGCGAGGGGGCCACGGAGGGCGACAGCGGGGCCACGAAGGGCATGCATATGGGGCCGCGACGGGCGCGAGCGAGCGGGGGTCCTGAAGGGCATACATATGTGGGGCCACGAAGGGCAGCGAGAGGGGCCACGAAGGGCTGCAACGGGGCCACGAAGGGCAGCGAGGGGGCCACGAAGGGCTGCAACGGGGCCACGAAGGGCAGCGAGGGGGCCATGAAGGGCTGCAACGGGGCCACGTACGGCAGCAAGGGGGCCTCGAAAGGCTGCAACGGGGCTACTAAGGGCAGCGAGAGGGGCCACGAAGGGCTGCAACGGGGCCACGAAGGGCAGCGAGGGGGCCACGAAGGGCTGCAACGGGGCCGCGAAGGGCAGCGAGGGGGCCATGAAAGGCTGCAACAGGGCCACGTACGGCAGCAAGGGGGCCTCGAAGGGCTGCAACGGGGCCTCTAAGGGCAGCGAGAGGGGCCACGACGGGCTGCAACGGGGCCACGAAGGGCAGCGAGAGGGGCCACGAAGGGTTGCAACGGGGCCACGAAGGGCAGCGAGGGGGCCACGAAGGGCTGCAACGGGGCCACGAAGGGCAGCGAGGGGGCCTTGAAGGGCTGCAACGGGGCCACGAAGGGCAGCGAGGGGGCCACGAAGGGCTGCAACGGGGCCACGAAGGGCAGCGAGGGGGCCACGAAGGGCTGCAACGGGGCCACGAAGGGCAGCGAGGGGGGCACGAAGGGGCGCAACCGGTCCACGAAGGGCATTCAGGGGGCAACGAAGGGCTGCAACGGGGCCACGAAGGGCAGCGAGATCCCGATTTCGGAATAATTTGAGAAAGAGTCCTAAGCGTGAGCGCGACTCCTGGGTGCCTGAGTGTCGGGAGCGCGGCGCTTGAATAAAGTGCGGGAAATTCCAACGCAAGGGCGTTCTATTCTTGAGTGAATTGCAAGCAAGCCTCCAGCGATAGCGCGACTCCAGAGCGCCGAGAGAGCGACTCCTGAATAAATTGTAAGGAATTCCCCAGAGAGAGCGCGATTCCTGAATACAATGCGAGGAAGTCTCCGGAGGGAGCGGGGCTCCTGGCTAAAATTGTGAGGAAACCTCAGGCAGGAGCCGTTGCTGTTGTAACCCGGAGGCCAGGGGCCCAGTTTGAGGAGGAAGACTTTGCGTGATAAAAACAAGGTGCGAGCGCCGGGAGGGGCACTTCAATTTTAAAAATACCATGTGCGGGTCAACAATACTTGTTCTTCAGTAGTGAGCGTTCAACAAGATCAACCACAACAACAGCAGCAACAACAACAACCACAGCAACGACACCACCACCACCAACAACAACAACATTCATGTTAAGACTGTTCGCTCTTATCTGCCCACGTGCCAACCAATACGTATATGCCAAACCCTCCGTACCAGCCCTCGTCGTCTTCGTTCGTACCCCATTAGGGGGTATATCTTCCTTACCTGCCACGTGCATGTAGCGCAGCCCAAAACAAGGGCAGAGAGGACGGGTGGAAGGGGGAGGGAGAAGAATGTAGCACGAGGGAAATTAGCAGGAGGAGGGCAAGGAGCAGAAAACAAGTGGCAGAACCAGACGGGCAGAGCGGGTGGGCAGACCCATCGCGGGCAGGTCGGGAAGGCGGGCCCAGGCGACGAGGTCGAGCAGGCGGGTTGCTGAAGCGTGGGCCCTGCATGGATCGCGAAGAAGTCTCGAGCTATAGCGCGTTCCCTAAGTAAATCGTGAGAAAAGCCAAAGCGAGAGCGTGATTCCTGAGCGCCGAGGGCGCATCGCATGAATAAATTGTGAGGAAGTCCCACGCGAGAGCGCGATGCGTGCATGAATTTTGAGGAAGCCCCGCGCGAGAGCGCGATTTGGGAATAATAGGAGCGGACGGACACCACGTCGAGCAAGGCTCGGCCCCGGAAGGCTGGGTGGTCAGCGCCGCGGCGCTCAGTCGTCGCACAAGCAGAATGTAGCTTCCAAATCATGCCATGCTGCAGAGTCTGAAGCAACATCTCTCCAAGTGTTGGGTGAAACTTCGATACCTTTGCTGTTCAGGAAGGCGACGATATCATCGGTCCATCGTTTGACGGGTCTGTGTGCCGGTCTGCCACGTGAAGCTGCGTCCAGTTCTGCGTCCCACCTGTCGATCTTCCACATCCACCTGATACTGTCTGCAGTGGCCACTCGCTGCGCCCACCTCCAGACCCGCTTTCTCCATGCAACCATCCAGCTGTCAATGCGGCTCTTGCGCATCTGACGTTCGACGGTTTGTGTTGTTCTGCGCACCCATGAAACCCAGGACTCCAACTCACAGTCGCCATTGCTGGTGTCATCTGGGCTGGGTTCCACCTCGGAACTGCCACTGTCAGCTTCGATGTCTCTGCGTTCTTCTACCCGCCTTCCTGCCCCCAGAATCATTCGCAACATTTTTCGCTGTGTCCTTTGCAGCTTCTGTTGCTCCGGTCGTGACAAAGTCCAAGATGCAGAGCCATGCAATACTGTCGGTGTAACGACGCTGTCAAAGAGTCGTAACCTTGATGCCAAAGAGTACGTTTTGCATGTAAGCTCGGACTTGTTAGCCATGAAAGCTTTCCACGCCTGGCGGATGCGGAAATCAAGTTCTGCTCCGGAATTGCTTGTAGATCCCAGCTGTCTTCCCAAATATTTGACGGTGTCCCCCGGCTGCAAAATCTCGATGTTCATGTCCTCGATCACGACATACTTTGCCTTCCCTTTTGCATTTTTCGTTGTGCTTGTTAGTATTTTCGTCTTTTCTGGATGCAATAGTAAACCAGCTGCTCCTGCGGTGATGGAAATATCCTTGATCATGGCTTTGACCTGCGGCAAGGTCCTCGCAAGTAGCAGCACCTCGTCGGCGAAGCGCAAGTTTGTGAGTCTTGAAACACCAGTCGCTCCCAGTTTCAATCCATATCTTGATTTGTGCCACTTTACCTTGACTTGCCGCATGATGTCCTCAAGAAGGCAATTGAAAATGAGCGAGCTCAGCGGATCCCCTTGCTTCGTGCCCCGCTCGATGCTGAAGTTCCGGCTGAGAGTGTCCGTCTTGATTTTCGCCGTCTGACCCGTATACAGCTTTTTCAAGACGTTGATGTAAGCGACTGGCACGTTCTGCTTATACATTGTGTTCCAAAGCGCTTGATGTTCCACTAAATCGAAGGCCTTCTGGAAATCAAAGGCTGCAAACCAAAGTGGTATTTGAAACTCTCCAGTCTTCTCCTGCAACATAGCCATGGTGAATAAGTGATCGTCTGTGGAATAACCAACTCTGAACCCCGCTTGGTCTGGGCTTTGGCCTGGCTCCAAAACAGGCAACAATCGGTTATATAATAAACGTGAAAACACTTTGTACAGCAGCGGAATGATAGAGATGGGCCGGTAGTTTTTCGGAAGACGTTCATCTCCGGATTTATGAAGTACTTTGATGACAGATTGCCTCCAAGATTCTGGTGGCTCGGCGTCCGGGTTGATCACCTCGTTGTACATGTCCGTCAACACGTCCAGCACCACGTCGCCAGCATCGAGAAACATTTCGGCCACTACACCAGCGCTGTCAGCACACCGGTTGCGCTTGAGCTGCTTGATCGCCTTCAACACTTCCTCACGGGTGAAAGCATCCACCTTGCAATGCGGATGTTGCGCAGTAAGTGGGGCAATAGGCTCAACATGACGATGTGTACTGTATAGGTCTTCGTAGAAAGCAGCAAAAACATCAGCTATATCCCTCCTGCTCGTCACCTGCTCGTTCTTCTCCAACATGCACGTCAGCAGCGTTTTCCGCACCTGGGTCTTGATACGCGGGATCCTCTCGAGGCCAGAAAACTCGTTGAGAACTCGTTCGATTCGAAAGGTCGCCTCTTTTTTGCGGAGCTGTTTGATTCCTTTCTGGATTGCTTTACTCAGTGTTGCGCGCATGGACGTGTCCCCGCTTTCTAAAGAACGTCTCTGCTGGATAAATTCCGCAATGTTGCTACGCAGTTCTATACATGAAGGCTCATATGTGCTGCTGGTGTGCTTCACATTCTCGGCGGCGGCTTCGAGGAATACGAGCTCAAGCTGTTGAGAGCGAGTCGACGCGTCTGTGTCCAACTGCGTCTCCCCAAGCTTCTTTTTAAGAGTAGAAGAATAGCCATCACGATCCACCAATTCCCACGGTACTCTCTGGGACTGGTGCTTCGACTTGGCGCTAATGCTGTTCAGGACGGGCTTGAAAAGTAAGTGCACTGCTTTGTGGTCGGATCCCAAATCAATGTCAGAGATGCTCCCAGAGTCGCAGACCTGCTTCCAGACTTGCCGGTCCACCAATATATAATCAATTTGCCTGGGCCTCTTGCTACTGCCTGTATGGGTTTCTCTCTTCCATGGCGGTTTTGAGAAAAACGCGTTCGTTATCGCAAGGTTCTTCAAGGAGGCCCACTGTTTCAGCCACTGTCCTCGCGCATTTTCCTGGTTCAGTCCGTGCTTCCCGATCACTTTGTCGCTGTCGGAGTCCAGGCGGCCCCCAACCTCAGCAATATAAATCTGAGGCGCTTGCGTCTGGCATCTTCCCGCAGGCGCGACAACATGCTATACATGGTCTGGACGTGGTCGTCGCCGTAACCGGTGTGAGGAAAATAACTTGCAACAAATCGATAAGAATTGCCATGCAAAACCATATCGATGTGCGTCAAACGTTCGGAAACAGCAACAAATTTGCGAATTGCGCCAGCCCATCGCTTGTGTATCAAAATCGCAACCCCCCGGCTATTGCAATCATGTCCCGATCCGGCGAAAAGGTGGCCCTCGGAGGTCGCGAAAAGGAGACCCTCGGTTTCGCTCAGCATTACAATGTCCCAAAGTATGTCACGCAATTCCAAAAGTAATTCAGAAAATCTGTCCTCATTCGTCAGACCACGCACGCTTTTATGATACATGTGAAACTTCGGTACGGCAACTGGTATTCCAAGCGTTGTCAGTTGGACTTCGCTCTCTGTCGCATCGCCCGTCCTGTTCGTCACCGCCTGCTCCTTCAAGGAAGGGGCCGGGATATGAACACGAGGGAAATCTCCAGAAACATGGAAATATTTTCCTCTCCCACCCCCCGTTGATTTGGAAAACTGTTGAATTTCATGAAGCCGTTCTCGTACAAGTAGATGTCCTCCTTCCTCTCCGTCTCCTCCCCTGCTCTCTGGTCCTTGCTTCATGGTGTCGAGCGGTCACTCGCTCTCGGTGTCCGGGTCGCGTGATTTCTTCTTCCACCATTTCTGCATAGATGCATCCACGTCTGCCTGTACTGTCTTGGCAGATGCCGAGGTGCACAACTCCCATTGCTCGTTGTACCACGCCACCTTGTTCTCCTTCCCCGCAGTGTCCCCGGGAATAAATCGTAAGGAAGTATCAGGCGGGAACCGCTGTTGTTGTAAACCCGGAGTCAAGGGCACAATTTGAGCCCTGTGACTTTCCCTGATAAAAAAAATGAGGGCCCCGGGGGAAGCACTTCAACTGAAAAAACACAATGGTCACCAGAGGGGGGGGATCAACAGTACTTATTCTTCAGTAGTGAGAGTTCAACAACAACAACAGCAACAACACCAGCAACAACAACCAGAACAACAAAGATACACAGCGTTTCCTTGAACCGATGGCGCCAAGCGCAGTGCACGCGTCGTCGTCGTCGCCCCGCAGTCGCCTCCCTCCCCGAACCCCCCTCTGTCTCTCCCAGGAACCAAGAACCAAGCGTGCACAGCGCTTGGCGGCCCTCAGTTCAAGGAAACGCTGTATATTTACGTTGTTTGTGTTGTTGGTCTTGGAAACAAGGAAACATGGTGCATGTTTTTGGTATTTCATGGTTTTGCACGCTTAGGGAGGAGTGGTGTGAGGGAGGCAAACATACAAAGTGTTTCCTTGACGTCCCAGACAAACAAAAACAAAGCAAGCGCAAATACACAGCGTTTCCTTACACCGAGGGCGCCAAACGCTGTCCGGCATTGGTTTACTACTACAAAGAAGAGGAGGAGGAGGAGGAGGAGCAGCAGGAGGAGGAGGACGATGACGAGCATGAAAAGATAAGAATATGAGGATGAGGAGAGGAGGGAGATGAGGAGGATGAAGACGATGAGGATGCCCCTCCCCGGTTCGTCGACTGGGGGTGCTCGGTGAGGCTGGGCATATATATATATATATATATACAAGACTGCATTGGCGCTGCGCGCCATGCACTTTGGTCCTTCAAGCCTTGCATGTGGTGGCACTTGGCGCGATCCTCGGTTGCTCCTGAACTTCGGCCGCTTCGCGCCCAGTCCCCCCAGCCGTTCCTTACTCGCTTGCGCCCTCGCTTTGCAGGTCCGCGCACCACTCGGACGAGTATGCCGGGGTGTGGAAAGACAGCCAGCATGCGGGCGATGTTCCGAATCACGGAAACTATAGGAAATGTACAGAATCCCCAAGAAGTGTACCGAATCCCAGGTTCACAACCGATTTTCTGGGAATTGGGTTGCGAACCTGGGATTTGAAGCATTTGGGTGTTTTGCGTAGCCGCTGTTCGGAAAGACGGCGTGTGAGGTGCCCTCCAGCCTGTTCCGGGGGGCCCTCGGAGCTTTTTTTGATGTTCTGGAACTGTATTGGGCTAGGTACACGGTGCTTGTGTTCGCTGGTTGGCGCTGAGCGGTGGGCAAATATTACCGAATACAATATAGTAGCCCTGATCCTGCCGTCTCATTTTTTACGCGCCAGGCGTCTTCGCCCACTTCCGGTCCCCGGGACCAGCATTACAGGTCGATCCAGCTCGAGAAATGCCGCAAACAATGGGGGACCAGGGGACCAGGGCTCTGGGCGAGCTCTTTGACGATGTTGCAATTTTCTCGCAGCGTCGGATCTCGGGGAAGTCGCGTCTTACGGCCCTGTTGGAGCACTCCCGGCGCTCTTGAGGCCAGCTTCTCGGGCCCCTCCTGGGTCCCACTGGGGTAATGCCAAGGGGGGTCACCACTTGGAGGGTCGCCACTGCCCCGAGGAGGCGCCACTTCCTCCAGGAGTGGGGCCCCCGAGAACACTCCAGAGCCTTCCAAAACGAACCCAAACATCTAAAAAACCTCATTGCGCTTCGATCCTGAACCTCGGTTCTAGAGGCCTCCTGGATGGGGTCAGATACATCGGCGATACATCGCCGACATCCGTGGAGTTGAACATCGGGCTCCACATCGAGCCGCATCGCCAGTGCATTGACGATCCGGCGCCATCCTCCGACCCCATCTACTCCGACCCTACGTAGGAGGCCTAGAGTTTCCCAGGACAGCGCTGCCCGACACACCTGGGCCCTCCCAAGGCCGCGGCAGACGGCGGCGCCGGCCTGGCCGCCGCTCGAGGCAGCGCGCGTCGCGCTCCCGGGGCTCGTGAGCGGCACGCAACGGCGGCGGCGTCAGCCCAGCCGTTGCTCCAGGCAGCACACTGGAGTGCAGGGGCCAAGGGACACACAAATGAATACACACAAATCTTGGCGGCGCACACAAGGGGGTAGGGGGAGGGGGGAAGGCTTCTTAGAAGTACCCTGCTTCTTAGAAGGCCCCAGCCTTACGTCTATAGAGAAGGCCAGCGCCTTCTAAGAAGCAGGGGTAAGAAGCTTTCCCCCCTTCCCCGACCCCCCGCTGCGCATGGCCGAAAATCACAGGGTTCCCGATGCTTTCCATATGTTCTCCATCTCCACTTCCCTTCCACTTCCCATATTTTCCTGTTTTTTTTTTGGGGGGGGGATCGAGGTTTGAGTGCGCCTGAGTGCTTTTTCCCCCTCCTGATGGAAGAGCGCCGACCCCTGAGATCCTGGCGATGCATTGTCTCGCGCCCGGCGTTCCCGCCTGGCCTCGGGCCACGGGGCCCTTACAGGTCGGCGCGGCTCGAAGAGCACCGCAGACAGACGGGGCCCAGAGCTCCACGCGCGGTTGGTGCGCGATGCTGCCTTCTGCTCGTGACGTCGGATCTCAGGGCACACCTGCACCCAGGATCCTGGGCCCAGGATTGGTGTACAGTCGGGGCGCTGAAGAAGGAACCCTTTTCGTTGGGCAGGGGCTCGGTGTTCCTTGTTCGTTTCAAAGTTTACCTCGGGTTTTCCTGAGGTTTTCCATGGGAAATCATCCTGGCCAGGGCCTTCCTGGGCCCAGGATTGGTGTATGCGCCCTCCTTGGCTTGGGCAGCACGGCGATCGGAACACCGAGCCTGGGTCCCCGGGTCGGCCTGGCCAGGGCCGGTGCAGGTGTACATAGCTGAAGTGCCCCGTGGCCCAAAGGGGGCCCCAGGAGGCTCGGGGTGGCTCAGACGGCCTCCGGGGCACCCCTCGCGAGGCCCCGAGGGCCCCAGGGGCTCCGAACGGAACGACGAGCCTGGGGGGCATCTCGGGCCAGGGGCACTCCTGGCAACGCCCGACGAGACGCCCTCCGGCGCGCGCCGCGCCCTTCCGGGGCTCCTCGGCGGCCGTGGAGCGCCAGGACGCCAGGCAGGCCCCGAGGAGCGCTGACGCCAGCGCCCTCGCGAGGCGCTCGGCCGAGGCCGCCGCCGCGAGGCACCAGCACCGCCGCAGCTCCGCGGCCCGGCCCGCCGCTCGCTGCTCCTGGGGGGCCAGGGCCGCAACGAAGCCCAAGAACGGGACGGAATCGGATCGCTCCTCCTCCTCCTCCCTCCTCCTCCTCCTCCTCCTCCTCCTCCTCCTCCTCCTCCTCCTCCTCCTCCCCTCCTCCTCCTCCTCCCTCCTCCCTCCTCTCCCTCCTCCCTCCTCCCTCCTCCCTCCTCCTCCTCCCTCCTCCCGCCTCCCTCCCTCCCTCCTCCCTCCTCCCTCCTCCCTCCTCCCTCCTCCCTCCTCCTCCTCCTCCTCCTCCCTCCTCCTCCTCCTCCTCCTCCTCCTCCTCCTCCTCCTCCTCCTCCTCCTCCTCCTCCTCCTCCTCCTCCTCCTCCTCCTCCTCCTCCTCCTCCTCCTCCTCCTCCTCCTCCTCCTCCTCCTCCTCCTCCTCCTCCTCCTCCTCCTCCTCCTCCTCCTCCTCCTCCTCCTCCTCCTCCCTCCTCCTCCTCCTCCCTCCCCTTCCTCCTCCTCCTCCTCCTCCTCCTCCTCCTCTCCTCCTCCTCCTCCTCCTCCTCCTCCTCCTCCTCCTCCTCCTCCTCCTCCTCCTCCTCCTCCTCCTCCTCCTCCTCCTCCTCCTCCCCTCCTCCTCCTCCTCCTCCTCCTCCTCCTATCCTCCTCCTCCCTCCTCCCTCCTCCTCTCCTCCTCCTCCCTCCTCCCTCCTCCTCCCTCCTCCCCCCTCCTCCCTCCTCCCTCCTCCTCCTCCTCCTCCCTCCTCCCTCCTCCCTCCCTCCTCCCTCCTCCTCTCCCTCCTCCCTCCTCCCTCCTCCCTCTCCTCCTCCTCCCTCCTCCTCCTCCCCCTCCTCTCCTCCTCCCTCCTCCCCCCCCTCCCCCCCTCCTCCCCCCTCCTCCTCCTCCTCCTCCTCCTCCTCCCCCTCCTCCTCGCCCCCTCCCCCTCCTCATCTTCCACGGCCTCCGTCTCCGCCCTCTTCGTCGCCGACGTCGTGGCTCTCTTCAGGGTCGGCGGCGCCGGCGGTCAGGCCTTCGCAATCGGATCAGGAGAAACCGCGGGTCTCTCGGATCCCGCGGCTCTGAGGGAGCTGGCGGGCGCCGCGGCCTTCTCAGAGCGTTCCAGGGGCGCTCTCTCCCGAACCCCGAACGCTCCAGAGCGACTTATTCCGATCCGGACCCGATTTGCCCGAAATCTGTAGAGCCTTCGTTGCGGAAGCGTTTGGGCCGCCGCGTCGCGTCCGTCGTCGCGTCGCGTGCGTTTGGCGCGCAGCTCGACAGCACACCAGCCAGGCGGGACATCCCCAGAAGGGTCTCTGGGCCCCAGGCCCCTCCAGGGGCAGTCTCGGTGCAGGGCCGCAACTCTTCGGCCACTGCCGACACTCATCAGGAGGCAACTATTGGGAGGTCTTCGTCGGAAGGGTTAGGGAGAATTTCGCCCCCTGGGAGGCTGCTACGCCAGATTAGGCCGCGGATTAAGCGGAATTAAGCCGGACTAAGCGGAATTTGCCCAGGATTAAACGGGATCAAGCCGGATGAAGCCGGATTTCGGACCAGGGCAAAATCAGAATTTGACCTCCCAGGATTTGCATCCCAACACTCATTAGCACAAGGGCGTCTCCAACCTGCACTAGATGCCAGTTCTAGGGAGGAGAGAGATAGAGAGAGAGAGAGAGAGAGAGAGAATCCTCGAGCTGCCCCTGGCTGACCGCCAGGACTGGGAAACGGTCTTACCTGTGCGCGCGGGCGGCACCTTTCATCGGCGGCGCGCCAGGGTGGGAAGGCTGAGGGGCAGGCCTTCTCAGACGCGGGGCTTCTGAGAAGACCCTTCAGTCTTCTGAGAAGCCGCCTCTGTCTTCGGAGAAAGCTCAGAACACTTCTGAGATGGCCCCAGGCTTTCCGAGCCTTCTGAAGGGTCCCGTCCCCTCGGCATTCCCCCCCTGGGCTTGCCTCGGGCGACGAGTGCCTCCTGGCCATCTCAGCTTGCAGCTCGGCCGGATAAGGTTATGTTTGCACCGCGATTGAATCCTAACATCCTCCACTCCGCGCCCTCCCTCTTTCTCCTCATTGGCCAGCAGACTTCGCTTCGGTCTACATAACTTTTCCAACATTACCCCCCGCCCACGCGCCACAGGGCGTACGGTCCAGTCGCATATCAAGGATGCGCAATAAGGACGCGAGGGCCTTGGAGGGCCATGCTGGCGTTCTCCAACGGGGCTGGCCAACGAAAGTCGCCAAGGATGGGCCGAAGGGGCAGGGATGCAAGGGTAGCCTTGGGCAGCTGCTCATTCTTGCTGTGCGACCTGCCTGGATGGCTTCTCGGCCCGACCGCTGTGCCTTCCGAGGGCCGTCCTGGGCCAGGCGCGAGCCGCACACATGCCTGTGTTTTTTCTTCTTGGTTGGATCTGGCGGGCCCCGCTGGAGCTGCCAGTGCGCCCTCGGATCGAAGAGGGGGCCGAGGGGGCTCCGAGCTCGAACAACCACAGCACCGTCGCGGCGCGCTGCTGCGGGCCCCAGCAGCAGAGGCACGAAGGATGGCTAAGGCGCCGATCGAGGGGCCCCAGAATTGGGGCACCTGGTGTGTGTGTGTGTGCGCGTGTGTGTGCGCGTGTGTGTCCGTGTGTGCGTTCCTGAGATGCGTGTGTGTGTGTGTGTGTGTGTGTGTGTGTGTGTGTGTGTGTGTGTGTGTGTGTGTGTGTGTGTGTGTGTGTGTGTGTGTGTGTGTGTGTGCGTGTGTGTGCGTGCGTGGTGCGTGCGTGCGTGCGTGCGTGCGTGCGTGCGTGCGTGCGTGCGTGCGTGCGTGCGTGCGTGCGTGCGTGCGTGAGTGCGTGCGTGCGTGCGTGCGTGTGTGTGTGTGTATGTGTGTGTGTGCGTGCGAGATGGGGACCCGCGCTTGGGTCACGTGGGAGGAAGGCCCGCTCCTGAGCTGCCCCGATACGCCGCACGCAACACGGGGAGGATTTATACGGAGCTCGGCACGTAGACTCAAAATGTAGGTCTGACGCGATACGTTCGCTAAAACGTGGGCCAATACGCTGAGCCAACACGCAACGCATTGACACGGACGTTTTGAGCGCCGCTACGCGCTGCGTATCATTGCGTGCGTACAGAGGCATCGTGGTGTGCGTGGTGTGCGTGTGCGCGTGCAGAAAGCAGGGGCACGGTGCCCCACGTGGGGTGCTGTCCCAAGCCGACCGCGGCCGATGCCGGGCAGGCGACTTCCTGGCCCGGACGGGCAGCGCCTGCGGCGACACCGGCACCGAGTCCCCTTCAAGCTGGGCGGGACGCCGCTGTCGGTCTGCGCTCCCGCTCCTGGTTGCATGATCATCGACCTGGGATGGAAAAAACACAAGTGGCCATGTTGGAAAATCCTTAACAATTCTTCGTCGGCAAATTATTAATTTTGGGCGGCGCGCCCATCGCCGAGCGGGGGCGGGGCGGAACAGATAGGGGAACGGAAGAACGAAGGGCGCCGCCTCGACAGGGAGCGTGGAAGCGGCCAGGCCAGCTCCGAGCTCCGATGGCGCTGCTGCAGCGCCACTGTCGAGACCCGAGCAGGGACCCGACCCACCGCAGTGGGCACTCGGCCGGCACTCGGGCCCTCCACTGGGCCTCCCCCGGGAGGCGGCCGGGCCGGCCCGCCGCACCGGGACCGGGCCGTCTCCCTGATCAACGCTTCGATCGCACCGATCCCCGCGAGATCGAGGGGCATCCGGTTCTCCCCCCAGGTCCAGGCGGCTCAGCTGCTGCTCTGCCTCGAGGGGCAGCGTTAGGGGGGGGGGGGGGCAGCCCAGGGGGGGAAGCATCGAGCTGGAATCGGCGATGCGTCGCAGATAGATCGGCGACGGGCCCCCGATAGCGAGTCCGCATGGTGGCGCGCGGGAAAGGGCTGTCGTGCCCCTTGTCGGCGAGGAATGGGCGATTGGGGGCCGCTTGTCCCCCCCTGGAGCCACAGGAGGCACGCGGGCACCTACGAGAAGACACCCTCCTTGCCATAAGAAAGCCAGGGGCAAGTTCGACGTCGGCCCTGGAGCCTCTCGGAGTGCTCACGCGCCCCGGTGGGTCCCGAGGGCCATCGGGGGACAGGAGATTCCTGCGGGGCACCTGCCGGGTTTCTCATTCAGAAGAAGAAGATGAAGGGGCCCCAGGACACACAAATAAATACACACAAATAAGAATATTCCCCATATCTTCTCATGTTTTCTGGGTTTTTGTCTTCCCCCCACTTTCCATATTTCCCAATATCTCTGGAGAATGGACGATTCATTGTGTCTGTGTGTTTTTTCCCCTCCTGAGAAGAAGCAACAGAGGAAGAAAACCATAAGCAGAAACTCTCGGAGGTCTGCGCAGATCTGTTGGCTCGGCGCCGGAGGCGCCGCCCGCAGGGGCCCAGCCCCGACCCAAGAGAGCCGCACGGAACTCTGATGCCGCGGTTTCCTCTTCGACGAGTGGCCGTGCCTCCCCACGGGCTCCCAACTTCGCGCTTCGCGCTGCGCGCTGCGAGAAGTGCGACTAACTTCGCGCCCTCGCGCCGCCCCCCAGGGGAGGGAGGAGGAGGAGGAGGAGGAGGAGGAGGAGGAGGAGGAGGAGGAGGAGGAATCGGGGCCGAGCTGCGAAGCGCGAAGAACTTCGCGCCCTCGAGGGCGCCCTTGCTCCTGTGCCCCCCAAATGGCGTTGACCCCGAGGCCTGCGCCCGGACGCACGCACGCCACCACGCCAGCAACGACCACCGCGCGAGCTCCCGCGCCGCCCCCGCGGCCGCCTCCACCACGCCGTGCCGCCGCGCCTCCCGCCGCGCAGCAGAGGAGGGGGGACGACGACGACGACGACGACGACGACGACGACGACGACGACGACGACGCCGCCGACGACGACGACGCCGACGACGCCGACGCCGACGACGACGACGCCGACGCCCACCCGACGACGACGCCGACGACGATGACGACGCCGACGGCGACGGCGACGGCGACGCCGACGACGGCGACGGCGACGCCGGCGACGGCGACGGCGACGCCGACGACGGCGACGGCGACGCCGACGACGACGGCGACGGCGACGGCGACGGCGACGACGACGATGACGACCACGACGACGACGACGGCGACGACGGCGGCGACGACGGCGGCGGTGGCGGCGGCGGCGCCGACGACGCGGGGACACGGCTGAGGTATCTCAGCGGCCCTCCCCCACCGGCTCGTTCACTCCGCCCCCCCCTTGGCCTCCCTCACCAGACGTGCGCACGGTCGGGAGACATCAGGACGGGGGCCACTCGTCGCCGGCCTCTGGGGGCCCTCGGCGGGCCCCGGGGCCGTCCACCAACGACTCGGGACGACCAGCCGGCCCCCGGGGAAAGGGCCGGGACTTCCGGGGACCACGTATGGAAGAAAAACGGGCACCGCATGTCTGGGCCCTCCTCCTCCTCCTCCTCCTCCTCCTCCTCCTCCGCCTCCTCCTGTCTGGGCCCCCCTCCTCCTCCTCCTCCTCCTCCTCCTCCTCCTCCTCCTCCTCCTCCTCCTCCTCCTCCTCCTCCTCCTCCTTCTCTTTCTCCTCCTCCATCATCTCCTCCTCCTCCTCCTCCTCCTCCTCCTCCTCCTCCTCCATCCCGTCTACCCTCAAGTAGCTGCTCCCCGCTGCGCTGCCAGGCATGTCGGCATCGGGCGGGCCAGGCGCTTCGCCGGAGACTGCCTCAGCTCCGAGAGTGGAGGGCGGGTGGTTTTCAGGGTGCGGCTCTCTCCCGAGCGCCGCGCACCTTCGTCGTCAAGGCGTGCACCAGTTGCAGGGTTGTGTGGTTCCCATCGTGCTTAAGGACCAAATGCCAGATATAATGTCGAGCACCCAGAAAAGCATCGAAAAAATGTCGAACGAGTATCGCCTCCCAGGGCCCGACACGCGAAAACCCTCAAGCTTCGGTACTTCCCTGGTGCTCGACATTCTTTCGTGTGGTCAAGGCTACAGCAGGCTGAAACATCACAATTGCAAGGATGGAGCACGGGCCGTTTTCAAGAGGCGGCCCAGGGCCGCGCAGCTTCGCCCGAGAAGTCTCCAGGCAGATTCAAGGACGGATGGAGGGCGGCTCCTGGTCACAGTGTGGCTCTCGCTCGAGCACGGGGCACATTCGCTCTCGGACCGTTCAACGAGTTCGGGGATGGAGGGGGCGTTTGCACAGTGGGGCTGTCGCCTCATCGCCGAGGAAGATCGGCTCAACATGCAGCACAACCGATGGATGGCGGCTCCTTTTCGAAACAAGGCTCGCTGCATAGCGCCGCGCCTGGCAAGTGCGCTCCGAAAGTGTTGCAGCAGCTTTCGGGCTGGAGGGGGTCATGTTCAAAATGGGGCTCTCGCACACTCGTCTTCAAAGAAGCAAAAGGGTCAAGGAGGGACGGGGGGTAGAAGCCCTCGCCTGCGACTTTCTGCACTTCACAGGGCCAGGGCTTCAGCACGTGTAGCGCATGCACGGCTAGAGGTCAGTCCATGACTACGAGGTACATGTGCAGCCTTGCGAAACGGTTGCACGGATGTGGGGGGAGGGAGTGATCCTTCTTCGAATGGGGAATCTCGCTGGACACCTCGTTGAACTGTGTGCTCATGGTTTTCGGCATCTGAGTACGCGCCAGAAGGATGCGAGGCATTCCTTCCTTTTCAACACGGGGCCTCGCCGAAATGGCCAGGTCATGTATGGTGCGTGTCTTTCTGGGGGGACGCTTCTTGCAGAGGAAAGCTGGCAGGGACAGCTAAACAGGGGACCTGGGACGGGAGGGTGTATGGCAACATCGCTGATGCCTCTTGGGCTGACTCTGGTCTTCCTCCTCCGCCTCCTTCTCCCTCCTCCTCCTCCTCCTCCTCCTCCTCCTCCTCCTCCTCCGCCTCCTCCTCCTCCTCCTCCTCCTCCTCCTCCTCCTCCTCCATCTCCTCCTCCTCCTCCTCCTCCTCCTCCTCCTCCTCCTCCTCCTCCTCCTCCTCCACCTCCTCCTCCTCCTCCTCCTCCCTCCCTCATCCCTCCCCAGAGGAACAACACAAAACATGAACCTCAACTTTTGGAGCTCCGCGCGGCTGGCCTGGGTCGGCGCTGGCGCCCCCCTCCCTGGCGCGCGGCGCGCGCCAGGCCGCCAAAAGGGGCCCACAGCGCAGAGTCGGGAAAAATCCACGCGGAGCTCCAAAAGCTTCTGCTCCCGCCGCTCGTCCTCCTTCGACTCCCTCCCTCCCCTCCCCTCCTTTACGGGCGAAGAACGGTATAAAATGAACTTTTTCGCTGTCGGGGACACCTGCCCCTGGGCGGCTGGAAAGTTTATACCCTTACTGTGGCACCGTAGGGGTATAAACTTTCCAGCCGCCCAGGGGCAGGTGTCCCCGACAGCGAAAAAGTTGTTATTCTATGCCGTTCTTCGCTCGCTGACTCCCCCGCGCCCTGCCGCGCGCCTCCCGGAGCTCCCGGCGCATCCCCTGGAGCACGGCGTCCTCGGAGGGGCCGCGGCTCGAGGCTCGGAGAGGGCCGAGGGCCGCGAGGCACGGAGGCTTACGCGGCGCTCCCCGAGGCTCCCTCGCCGCCGCGGCCGGGGCGAGGAGCCGGCGGCGGCGAGCCGAGAGGGGGGAGGAGCCAGAAGAGGCAGGCCTTCGCAGCAGCCGTCCCCCTGCCTTCGGAGGAGGCCTGTGCGGTGGGGGCGCCGGACCAGGAACCCTTCGACGAGGAGCCGAGGGTCTGGAAGCCAGTGGAGCGCCGATCATGGCCTCGCCACGGGTCTCACACCGCCGCCCTCGCCAGACATCGGGAGCCCCCCCCCCAGGGGTCGGAGGCCTCGGAAGGGCGCACTCCTGAGCCGACGCCCCAAGCCGCAGCAGCTCCTCGGGGGAGCCCCGCCGCCTCCCGCGCAGGCCTGCGCCCCCTCCCGCTGCCCCTCTCCTCGGCTCGCTGCCACCGCGCTGGCCGTGCCTGCCACCCCTGGGCGTGGTCCACTGACTACCTACCAGGCCACCCCAACCCAACCCGAAGGTCCGAATTTCGGGTTGGGGGGGGTGGGCGGGTCCCCCCTCGGCTCGCTGCCACCACGCTGGCCATGCCTGCCACCCCTGGGCTGAAGTCGGGCCTGTCCCCCATGGGGGATGCTGGGCGAAAAATTCGAAATACCCTAAACATGCTCCCAAAATGCTAGAAACCAGTCAAAACAGAGTCCCCATACGATTTTTCGAATATTCTTGGATCTTCCTCCTGTAGAGGGACAGGCCCGACTCGACCCTGGGCGTGGTCCACGGGGGCCGAGGCGCAACGGACCGCCTAAACATGCTCCCAAAATGCTCGAAACCAGTCACAACAGAGTCCCCATACGATTTTGTCGACTATTCTTGGATATTTTCCTCCTGCAGAGGGACAGGCCCGACTCGACCCTGGGCGTGGTCTGCGGGGGCCGAGGCGGAGCGGACCGCGGAGAGGCCGCCCGAGGAGAGGCCGGGCGCGCGGACGCTCCGCGCCCCCTCGGCCACCGTCGACGCGCTGCCACGGGGTCCTCCTCCTCCTCCTCCTCCTCCTCCTCCTCCTCCTCCTCCTCCTCCTCCTCCCTCCTCCTCCTCCTCCTCCTCCTCCTCCTCCTCCTCCTCCTCCTCCTCCTCCTCCTCCTCCTCCTCCTCCTCCTCCTCCTCTCCTCCTCCTCCTCCTCCTCCTCTTCCTCCTCTCCCTCCTCCCTCCTCCTCCTCCTCCTCCTCCTCCTCCTCCTCCTCCCTCCTCCTCTCCTCCTCCTCCTCCTCCTCCTCCTCCTCCTCCCTCCTCCTCCTCCTCCCTCTCCTCCTCCTCCTCCTCCCTCCTCCCTCTCCCTCCTCCGTCCTCACCTCTCCTCTCCCTCCTCCCTCCTCCCTCCTCCCTCCTTCCTCCTCCCGGAGCGAGGGGGGGGGCCCCAAGACCGCGGCGAGCCCGGGCGCCAGGGGCGCGGGCCCTCTACGGGCCCGGCGCCGACGGAGCGGCCCAGGCACCAGAGCCCCTCCATGACCAGCCTGGAACAGATCCCTATGCCTAGGTTGGGCATCGCCTCGTCATGATGGCGACCTTAGGGATCTCCTCAGCTTCTGAGGGTGCATCCCTAAGATTGTCATCTCCTTTTTGGGAGGCCCGGACATTGGCACCAACACCAACACAGGGGGTTGCCTCCACCGGGGGAAGATGATCCTCGATTTCTGTTGGTGGTCATATTTCGGTCACTCTGGAAGCCAGAATGTTACCACCGTCACCGAGATCGGGATCCTCTTCCCTCGGTGGAGGAACACCGCCGATATTGGTGTTGGTGTCAACCTCTAGGCCTGCGACTTTGAGCGTGTCAACCTCAGGGATAGGGACAAGCTCGAGGCTGGTGACTCCAGGGCCCCCGGGCGCTCCCGAGCTCGGCGGCCCCTCGGCCGCAGGAGGGCGGCAGGGGCAGGGCGAGGGCGGCGCCGCTGGCGGGAGCCGAACAGGAGATCCAAGGGGAAATGTAGAGCCCCAGCGTCCAACAACAGTTCATTCATGAAGGGGCCCTGAGACACACGCAAAGAAATACACACAAGCAGAAGGGTTCCCCACAGTTTCCTACGTTTTCGAAATTTGTGCCTCCCCCCCCAGTTCCCCTAGTTTTCCATACTCTCCTGGGAATCGACGATTAATTACTTGTGACTGTGTGTGTGTTTTTTTCCCCTCCCGAATCAAACATTTTCGGAGCGGAATTTGCATTCGGAAACCGCGGCGGAAGCCGCGCGGGGAGGGCGTGGGGAAGGCCAGGGCGGAGGCGGAGGCTGGAGGCCTGCCAGACGGGTGCCGCGTGCGCACCCGACGCCACTCGGAGCTTTTGTCCTCTGACAGCATTCCAGGCCCAGATGGCACGGGAGGTCCACGGACACACAAAAGGGGCGCTCCGAGGACACGCCCAGGGCCTCGTCCAGGTTCAAACTTTTTTCACCGAAGCCTGGAGTCGATTTTTTTTTTTCCTCACGTCGACCACGGCGGCTGGATGCCTCGAGTTGGAATGAAGCCTGGAGTCGATGAACGCGTATCTGTTCTTGGGGAATGTCTGATGGGTGCAGATGGGGTCGGAGGACCTCGCCGCATCGCCGATGCATCGGTGATGCATCGGTGATGCATCGGCGACGTCGGCGTGGAGGAAATCGGTCTCCTTATCGAGCCGCATCGTCGATGCGTTGGCGATGCTTGCGATCCATGGGCCCGCCTGCACTGACCCCAGCTGGGAGGCCTGGAGAGGCGCGTGGGGCGTGGGATCGGGGCCACACATCCCGATCCGCCGTCTCGCGTCTGCGTCTGGGACCCTCTCTCGTGATATTGCAAAGATCTCATGCGCCGATCTGATAGGCTTCCCATTCGGCCCCTCACGAGGCGTCCATTCTGAGCGGTCTTGGGCGCAGCGCAATGGCAAAACAGAAAAAAGGCGTCCCCCCCGAGTAGATGTCAACTCTTCGGGGCCCCAGGATTCTGGAGAGGGCCACACGGGGCTGCAACGGACGAGATCGGAAGGCGGCACCGTATCGACGACGCCCCTCGGGGCCACGCACCGGCGACGCCGGAATGGAGCAGATCGGGCTCCGGGATCGCGCCACATCGCCGGCGCGACGCGCTCCTCCGACCCCCGCCAGCTCCAGCCCCGTTTTGGCGGCCTGGAGTCCTGGTGCGCCAAGGCCTCCTCCTCTCGCTGCTGCGCCTCGACGTGCAGCTCGCGCCGGGCGGCGTCGAGCGAAGCGCTCCTCTCGGTCACATCCTCCGCGCCGAGGTGCTGCGCCAGCTCCAGCTGCGCCAGCTGCTGCAGCTGCACGTCCAGCTCCAGCTCCATCTGCGTCGTGGACCGGAGCTCCAGCTGCAGGTTTGCCGCGCGGAGCTCGTGCCGCAGGAGCTGGAGCGCCTCCTGCGAAAGGGCTTCTTGGCTCTCGGCCTGGCTTGCCTCAACGAGCAGGCGCTGCTGCAGACGCTCAAGCTGGCAGGCTGAGGCTTCCTCTGGAAGAGACACAACTGCATAGACATAGACTTCCTGCGCTCCGCGCGGGTCTCTTGGATCGGCACTGGCCCCCCCTCTCCCTGGCGCGCTCCGCGCGCCAGGGGCGCCGCCAGGGGCGCCGCCAGGGGCGCCGCCAGGGGCGCCGCCAGAGGTGGCCCAGCGCCGATCCCAGAGATCCGCGCGCACCCTCGAAAGTTCGGTGCTCTTCCATCCTCGCCCTGCTGCAGCTCCGCCTGGGACTGCCTCAGCTCGTGCCGCGCGCTGTGCAGGGAGGCGTCGCGCTCGGCCAGCGCCTCCGCGCCCGCCCGCTGAGCGTGCTCCACGGCTCGGAAGTCTCGGCGCAGCGCGCCGATGGAGGCCGCGCTCTGGGCGGCCTCCTCCGCGCTGCGGCGCCGCGCCTCCCAGAGCTCCTGCCGCATCTCCTGGAACACGGCCACCTGGGCCGCCGAGGCCTCCACCCCCTGCTGCGCCTCCTGCCGCCTCTCGCCGCTCCGCCCGCGCCCCGCGGCGCCGAGCGGGGCGCCCCGCTCGGCCGGGGCCTCTCCGCCGACGGGCCGCGCCTGCTGCAGCTGCGCCTCCAGCTCCAGCTGCGCCGTCCGCGCCTGCTGCAGCTCCTGAGGAGGCGCACCAGCGCTGCAGAAGGCACCATGGAGCTCGCGGAGCTCCGCGCGGAGCTCGGGGAGCTCGGCGCGGGCCTCCCCTGCCCGGCGCGCGGAGCGCGCCAGGGGCGCGGCGCCAGAGGCGCCGCCGCGAGGCCCCGGAGCGCCGACCCAAGACATCCGCGGAGCTCCGAGCGTTCAGGCGATGCTCTCACGGGGGGGCGAGAAGGTGCCGACGCCACCACTCCACGGACCTCTCCTGGGGCCGTGTCGGCGAGGGCCCTCCAGGGCGAGCACGGTATCGGTATCTCCTCTCCTCCCCCGTGCTCGCGCCAGCTCTTTTTGTTTTTTTGTTTTGTCTTCTTCTTCTTATTATTATTCTTCTTCTTCGTCTTCTGCGAGGTCCAGATCCAGCTCCATCCGCGCTGCCGACCCGAGCTCCAGTTGCGCCAGCTGCTGTGCCTGCACGTCCAGCTCCAGCTCCATCTGCGTCGTGGACCGGAGCTCCAGCTGCAGGTTCGCCGCGCGGAGCTCGTGCCGCAGGAGCTGGAGCGCCTCCTGCGAAAGGGCCTCCTGGCTCTCGGCCTGGCTCCTCTCGACGAGCAGGTGCTGCTGCAGGCGCTCAAGCTGGCAGGCCGAGGCTTCCTCTGGAAGAGACACAACTGCATAGACAGACTGGGAGCAAACGGCAAGACGATTACAAAAATACTTTCGCCGGCTTGGTTGCCCCCACGATAGGGGAGGGCGGGAGCAGGCCGACGGAGGGCGGACAATCCCTGGCTGTCTGGGAGGCTTCGGGAAACTCACGGGCAAACAAAAATTCGAAGCCGCAGGGGTGGCCATTCGGAACGGCAGGGACCACGGGAGCCTGGCCGACGGAGTGCGAACAATGCCACGGGCTGACAATTCGAAGCCGCGGGGGTGGACAATTCCAGGCGGCGCGGCCGCACGGGCTGATAGTTCAAGGCCGCCAACAGTTTGCGAACCATACCCTTGAATCATAAGATGTTTTGACCTCCTCCTCCTCCTCCTCCTCTTCCTCCTCTTCCTCCACCTCCTCCTTCTCCTCCTCGTCCTCCACCTCCTCCTCATCCCCCTCACCTTCCTTTTCCTCCTCGTCCTCCTCCTCCTTCTCCTCCTCATCCTCCTCCACCTTCTGCTGCTTTTGCTGCTGCTGTTCCTCCTGCTCCTCCTGCTCCTGCTCCTCCTCCTCCTCCTCCTCCTCCTCCTCCTCCTCCTCCGCCTCCTGCCCCTCCCCCCTCCTCCCCTCCCCCCGCGCTAGCCTCATTCACCTCCACTTCCTCCTCCTCTTCCTCCTCTCCCCTTCCCTCCTCCATCCTCCAGCAGCGAAGGTACGGCGCCAACGCTATGCGTCTCCAGCGCCGTGGGTGGACAAGCGAGCGCAGGTGGTAGTACAACTACGAGAGAACGCGTTTCACGGGCGCATGCCTTGGGAACATTCGGCGGCGCGTTTCAAACCGGGGGGTGGGCCCCCCCCAACACTTGGCGCCGTCGATCAAAACCAGGGGGACCCCCTCCCCCCCAAACCCCCCTCCGGACCCCCCCCCCCCCGGCCTCGGAGAAGGAGCCGGCGTTGGCGGCCGCCAGCAGCGCCCACGGCGGGGACGCAGCGGCGACGACGACCAGAGGCAGCCCAGGGGCGGGGGGGGGTTCATTAAACCCCCCCTCCCGCCCCCCATCGGCGCCGGCGCTGGCGGCGGCCAGCAGCGCCGGCGCTGGCGCCGGCGACGGCGGGTACGCGACCGGTATGACCACCATTACCAACACCACCACCACTACCACCACCACCGCCTCAACCCACCACCACCAACAACAACAACAGCAGCACCACACAACCACCACACCACCACCACAGCCACCACCACCACAACCACCACCGCAACTCACCATCACCACCACCACCACCACAAAAACCCACCACCACTACCACCACCACCACAATCTACCACACCACCACCACCACTGCCACAACCACCACCACTACCAGCAGCACAACCCGCCGCCACCACCACAAACCACCACACCACCACCACCACACCACCAACGCCACCACCACCACCACCACAGCAAACGTCCACAAACCACCGCCACCACCACAACCCACCACCACCACCACCACAAACTACCACCACACCACCACAAACACCACCACCACCACCACAACGCACCATCACCACCACCACAAAAACCCACCACCACTACCACTACCACCACCACCACCACAATCTACCACACCACCACCACCACCGCCACAACCACCACCACTACCAGCATCACAACCGACCACCACCACAAACCACCACATCACCACCACCACCACTACCAACACCAACACCACGACCACCTCCACAAACCACCGCCACAACCCACCACCACCACCACCACAAACCACCACCACAATACCACCAAACCACCACCACCGCCACAACCCACCACCACCACCACCACCACCACCGCAAACCACCACCACACCACCACCAAACCACCACCACCACAACCCACCGCCACAACCACCACCACCACAACCCACCACCACTACCACCCGCCTCGTCGACGCTCCCCGCCACCGCCGCCCGCCGCCGCAGGCGCCGGCGCCGGCCAAGGAATTGAAATCGTCGTCCCCGCCGCCGTCGCCAGCCGCCGCCGATCCAAGCGTAGCGCCGGCCCGAGGAGGGGGGAAGCAGAGGGGGGGGGAGGGAGGGGGGTTCGAACTTCGAACCCCCCCCCTTCCATCCAGGAAGGGGGGGGGGTCCAGTTCCAAACCCACCACCCCTCCAAGCGACCACAGAACGCGCTCTTTCACAACTACCAAAGCCATGCGTCAACCCTATAGGCACGGCGCTTGGGTTTCCGGCAGAACCCGCGCGGCCATTCGATTCTGAAACGGAGACATAACGACATAGCGCCCTGTTGTAAAGCAGAAAAGCAGGGCGCATCACGACTGCAAAGCACGAGTCGATCCCCCGCGAACAAGGAAAAGAGAGAGGGAGAGGAGGACAAAAACGTGGGGGACAAATTAACATGTTCTGCGATCACAAAACTTACTGCAGTAACTTCAAGACACGCTGCGCCCATTGCAACTTTGGGCGGCCGCGCCTCGGGACCAAATACCACTGTTTTGACACATTTGCCCCGGGTGCTCGCAATAGAGATCTTAAATAACTATTGTCCGGCAGCGCGCATATTTTTGTATACTCCGCCGCATGCCGCTTGCGCAGCATCTCACTCAGACGGCCTGCCCGCGCTATCGACAAGACTGCAGCGTCCGACGCCCTGGAGTAATACGAACGCTGGACTCCACATACCCATCCGGAGGCAAGACGCTTGGAAACTGTCCAGTATGTTCTGGTCTGATTGTAGTAACCATAGCGATTACACTGTGTACTGAAATTTGGAAACGATAATAGCGACAAACAAACGGATTGTTCTCGATCTTGAGATACCCGTGTGTTTCCAGCATCTGGCCAATGTTCTGAACAAGCCTCGTGCTTCGCCCAAACGCCCAATGCCCTCTGGTTTGCTTTCCGCTTCGCCGTGCAAGAGGCCACCCAACTACACTGCTTGGTGCACTTGTTTGACTGGATGCATGGTAGAATCTCGTACAACACCGTCACTGTTGACATTAAACACCACGGCTTTGCCCCAGTCCAGGTCACGGCCGCACTGCTTGCCAACCCGGATTGCGATGTCCAAGGGTAGCTCCACCTTCAAGGCGCTGGCGCTCCCGAGCATGGCGTCGTCCGCATGCAACACATCATTGCTAATGATTTTCGGTGGCTCCTCGAAGGTCATGGCCATCTCGTTGTAGTCTGTCGGCATCGAACAACATCACCGTCTTCAACAAAACAAGCAAATGCGGTGAGAGCGGGCATCCTCGGCCGATTCCTGCAAGTTGTTGTCTGGCGCTGGAATCGCCTGTCTGATCTCTCAAACATAAACTGCGAATTCGGTGAATGGAACAAATGAAAGAGAACCAACTCTGGTACACCAGGCCGCGCTATCGCATCGTGTTCGATCCGGTCGAAAGCCTTAGCCTAGCCAAGTAAGACAGCCACCAGCCCAGGTTCTTGCGAACATTCCGCAGCATCGAACATGCGGCGGGCAGCACTACTTGCATCGATTGTGCTGTGTCCTTGTCTCAAGCCAACCTATGTTGGTCGTATTCGTTGCAGTCTTCTCTGAATCATTGAAGCTACAACTTTGTATCCCACAGGTAGCAATGATATTAGAATGCTCTGGTAAGCTTGCACCCCCTTCATTAAACAATAACACAACGGTCGCACTGCGCCATGTTTCTGGAATGTTCTTGTGGCCCCAGCACTTTTGGCAAGTGCCCAGCAGCCTGCGGGCAGTGTGCGATAAACGCCATACCTTCCAGAATTCTGGTGCTACCTCATCGTGTCCTGCTGCCTTCCCCGCCGCGAGGTGTCGCATGGCCTTTTGCATGCTCTCCCATGATGAAGGTGCGAGTGACAATAGGACGAGGCACTCCCTGAGGACGGCCTTCGGGTAAATGCAGCTCTGTGCGTTTAACGTCCCATCGTATATTCTCAAAGTAATCTCCCAAAATGTATATATTCGTTGATTGCTCCCCATGCGTTCTTGGTCGCGGTCGGCGTCGTACCCGGCGTCTTCCTTAATGCCATCGCTGCTGCGCTTCCAACCATTTATTATTGTCTCTGCGTGCCGCTTTCTTGATATATCCGTTCAGCTGTTGTTCGCGAGCTGCGTTTCCAGCTTGTGTGACGCAGCCCCTTTGCTTGAACAGCTCCTTCGCGTTAGTTGAAATCCATTGTTTTGGATGGCTTCGTCCATGTACAACTGCGACTCCTGCGGCTGTGCGCATTACTTGTGCTAGCGCAGCTTCGTGCTTATCCGAAATCATCACCGCAACATCATATTGACACGAGGCCGTAGATACTTCGCAATACTCGCGGCCAGTGTTCGGTGAACTTAGCAAGGTCTCCGAAGAGCATCGTTGATGTGTTGGTTCAGCCTCTTGCCTCCCAAGTGCAATATCCAATGATACATTCATCAAAGAATGACGCGTCGGTAATGCTGCACTTCTGTCTGTCCAAACATGTGCGATCAGTGGGACAGGGTCGGAATCAACCAAAAATTGTGCGCAAAGGCTGGGTTCGAGATATCGCTGGATGGTCCTACCCCTGGAGCCGGGCCGTGATTAGTGACCGAACTATCTGGCGGTTGGGGAAGACACGTGCTGGCGATGACAGACATTGTTTCCCGGCATGTCTCATCAATCAAAAGTTCCCTAGCGGGTCTCCGATTAGTTTGAAACTTATCATCGAATATGCTGCGCCTGGGGCGATCATGAACCCCACGCCAAAGTAGAGATACCCCGGGGATGCTTCAGCCGTCCCAGAGAACCACCAAGTAACCATCTCGGACGACATGTTGCGATTCTGCTACATGTGTTTCCTGTATACATTGAAGTAGACAGCCCTTGCTCATTCATGTGGTGTTGGATCTTTGTCAGTTTTTGACGATATACTCCCAGCCCTTGTATGTTCCAAGTGCCAATGCATTGGCTACGCACTGGCTGCATGCGTATTTTCCATCTTGCGACTCCTGCAACTGGTGTGCACAAATGTCGGTGTTATGGTATCGATCAATTAGAACAGATTGACCGACAACGTGGCGATAAGGAAGCCGGGTAGATGGCTTTGCCTTGGCCCGAAGAAGGAGCGGCCGAGTTAATGCTAGAATCGGCACCACGGTAATCTGCACCTCTATATCGTTGTCCTCGGGTGCGACCAGAGGGCGAAAGATCAGGTTGTAGAGCAAGTGGTAGCTGAACAGTCCCCGACGAAGAAGGTAAGCAACATTTCCGCTGCTGGATGTGCAGTGGTAGCTTTGCCCAATCTCGTCCACGCAGCGGCGCCGCCGGAGACCTGAGATATGCTTTGGCCAGCTCCAAAATCTGGTCGTACTTCCTACTTCGAGCTCTTGCTGCCTTTGGATCGTCCCTCGACAATTCGGAATTGTCAATTCCCTTCATGCCGGCAGAGGCGCGGTCCAAGAGGGCGTTCGTCTTGTCGATCAAGTCCTTCCGTTTTAGGTTGTTTCGTAGCTCGTCCCAGTCTTTCCTGATGTCCAACCACTCCAGCTCCAAATGGTTATCGACCACTGCCGCCTCCACAGCAATCTTTCCGCCCACGTCTACGTAGTATGGTAAAACAAATGTTGAAACATTGGTTTGTATTCACTCTTCAGGTCGTCCATCAACATATACTTCAGTCCGAAGCAAAAGTTCCGTGTCGCGCGCAAGGTAGGTGGCCGATCTTGGGTACCCCAAACCTTCGATCCAGCGTGCGCAGCCCCAGAACTGCGCAACATCCCGACAGCTAGGTCGCAGTCGCTCTCGTCATTGAACTCCACGGAGAGAAAGAAGATCACATAATTCCCATTTGGAGTAAATCTCTCGCGCGACAGGCGCGTGAAGCTCATGCAATGTGTTTTTAACCATGTTGCGACCGCGGTGCAGCAAGAAAAAACTGATAAACTGCCGAGCGCTGCTGTGATAACCGCTTGTTATTGCCATCCACTGGTGACCGAGTCGATACAAGCGCGCGAACGCCGAGTTGTCGAACCTGAAATTCTAAATCCCGAGCCCTGGCTTCCAGCGCCGGCGTCGTTGAAGTATGGGAGGCTGGCCTGGCCGACAGCGGTTGTGAGGGATAAGAAAATTCCAGTGCGTCCAGTCTTGTCTTGAACTCGTCGATTGTGCTCTGTAGTGGCTCCACTGCGCTGCGGAAATTAGTCTGAGGGGCGCCATCTTCGCCGTATTCGATTGTGCTCTGTAGTGGCTCTGGCGATACGCTTGTATTCAAGCCGTCGCCGTCCGTCCGATCCAATTCGTGCAACGTTTACTGTGGGTCCAGTGACTCTTGGCTAACAGCTCCTTGACTGGGGTACCTGGAATGCGCTTGTCACCGCTGTCGCCCGAAGACATCATCGATATAGTGTCGAAGAACAAGTAAACTGGAAGGGGGTGTGCGGAGTCGGGGAGCGCAAGGGGGAAGAGAAACTCAATGGGAAAAACGCGACGGCAGAAAAATGGCCCCTGGGGGCAAACGATTAAAAGATCACTTCTGGCGGCTCGATTCTCTCACTCTGTCCAACTTACTTATTTTGAGGCCCGCTGTTGTTTCTTGTTTTGATCGTTTGCTCCCACTAAACTTCCTGCGCTCCGCGCGGGTCTCTTGGATCGGCACTGGCCCCCCCTCTCCCTGGCGCGCTCCGCGCGCCAGGGGCGGCGCCAGGGGCGCCGCCAGAGGTGGCTCAGCGCCGATCCCAGAGATCCGCGCGCACCCTCGAAAGTTCGGTGCTCTTCCATCCTCGCCCTGCTGCAGCTCCGCCTGGGACTGCCTCAGCTCGTGCCGCGCGCTGTGCAGGGAGGCGTCGCGCTCGGCCAGCGCCTCCGCGCCCGCCCGCTGAGCGTGCTCCACGGCTCGGAAGTCTCGGCGCAGCGCGCCGATGGAGGCCGCGCTCTGGGCGGCCTCCTCCGCGCTGCGGCGCCGCGCCTCCCAGAGCTCCTGCCGCATCTCCTGGAACACGGCCACCTGGGCCGCCGAGGCCTCCACCCCCTGCTGCGCCTCCTGCCGCCTCTCGCCGCTCCGCCCGCGCCCCGCGGCGCCGAGCGGGGCGCCCCGCTCGGCCGGGGCCTCTCCGCCGACGGGCCGCGCCTGCTGCAGCTGCGCCTCCAGCTCCAGCTGCGCCGTCCGCGCCTGCTGCAGCTCCTGAGGAGGCGCACAAGCGCTGCAGAAGGCACCATGGAGCTCGCGGAGCTCCGCGCGGAGCTCGGGGAGCTCGGCGCGGGCCTCCCCTGCCCGGCGCGCGGAGCGCGCCTGCAGGGGCGCGGCGCCAGAGGCGCCGCCGCGAGGCCCCGGAGCGCCGACCCAAGACATCCGCGGAGCTCCGAGCGTTCAGGTGATGCTCTCACGGGGGGACGAGAAGGTGCCGACGCCACCACTCCACGGACCTCTCCCGGGGTGCGCTCTGACCAGCGTCGCGACAGGGAGTCCAGCCGCGTCGCCGTGGGCTCTCCAGGGCGAGCAGCGGTATCGAGATCGCCTCTCCTCCCCCGAGCTTGCGCCAGCTCCTCTTCTCTCGGCGGCGAGCCGAGGGGGCGGGCCTTCTCGGAGGGCTCGGAAGCAGTCCCCCGGCCTTCGGGGGAGTCCCCTCCGCCTTCCCCGAAGGCACGGGATCCCTTCTCGGC
>CAUYUJ010003692.1:165000-167500 GCA_963575745.1 Prorocentrum cordatum
AGACAACACCAGACAACACCAGACAACAAAAAACAACAAACAACAACAAACAAACAACACAAACACACACAAACACACCAACAACAAAATACGCCATGTTGTTTATTGTTGTGTATTGTTGTTTTGGTGTTTTTTTTGTTGTTTCTGCGGGCGCGCCCAGACAACACAAGACAACAAAACAACAACAAACAACAACAGAAAACAACAAAGCACAGCACAAAACAACACCAGACAACACCCAGACAACACCCAGACAACATCCAGATAACACCCAATAAGGTGGACACGGAGGAAGCATGCGGAGAGACACGGGAGGGGCGCGGGAGGGACACGGGAGGAGTGGGGGCACGGGAGGGACGGGAGGGACACGGGCGGGGCACGGGAGGGACACGGGAGGAGTGACATAAAGGACACGGCACGGACACGGGAAGGACACGGGAAGGACACGGGAAGGACACGGGAGGGACACGGGAAGGACACGGGAAGGACACGGGATGGACACGGGAGGGACACGGGAGGAGTGGCATAAAGGACACGGCACGGACAAAGGAGGGACACGGGAGGGACACGGGAGGGACACGGGATGGGCGCGGGAGAGACACGGGAGGGACACGGGAGGGACACGGGATGGGCGCGGGAGAGACACGGGAGGGACACGGGAGGGACACGACAAGGACACGGGAAGCACACGGGAAGGACACGGGAGGGACACGGTAGGAACGCAACGTTTCTTCAAGCGAGGATGTCGAGCGCACGGCTCGACGGAAGAGATCGTCGGGCGCACGGTTCGAGAGTCGAGCGAACCGCCGCCTCTCGCAAAAAAAAAAAATACAAAAAAAACTACAAATCTTGAAAAATAATGAAAAAATGTGAAACATGCGGAAAATGAAAATAGTGAAACGTAGCGAAAAATAGCGAAAACAAAATGAAGCAATAATGGAAAATAAACAGTTGTAGGCTTCGCGACTATCGCTGATGATAGGAGCATATAGCCCCTATAAGGCGAAATCGTCGACCTAATCGTCACTAAAGCTAAAGGCCACCCTAACCAATCCTCAACAACATCCCAACCTATCCTAAATCCTCCTAGCGATTTCTAACATATCATCACTCTAACCATGTATCAATACTTACTGCTTCGCGTTCATCGAAGTGGGAAATCCCGTCCCCTCTTACTCCGACCCCCTGGGCTCGCCGCCGAGTCCTAACGGCAAAGCGGGTGCATCGTGGGCAGGCCGTGCCCTGACCGTGAAAGGTCTCGAGGACCTTCCCAACAGTTGGAACGAATTATCGCTTCGACGTCCTAATTGACGAACTGGGGCCCCACCGATAGCGGAAAATAGCGATTCACCCGCGGCACCCGCCCGCCACACAACAACGACGACAACGACGAAATGAATGAGGAGATTGTGAGCAACGCCGTCGGCGATGAGTGTGTGGATCTCTATATTGCAATGCTCCTAAAAAAAAGTGCTGGAAAACCCCTCTGTCGCGCAGGGTACCCAAAGGAGCACGATTCCCTGTGAGAAAGAAGCTCCAAACATTACACAGCCCGCCCAACAATAGAGAGATAGAGAGAGAGGGAGAATAATCTCCGCCGCGACGACGACGCTTACGAGCACGACCAAGATTACGACTACGCTTTCGACTCCAACCACGACGACACCTTCGACTACAGTCGCGACTACAATCACGTTTACGACCACAACCACTTTTTTCGATTGCAATCCTCATGAGAAGATGCGCGGGAATCCTCTCGCATGCAGGGTCGCCCACACTGTAGCGTTCCATGAGAGGAAGGCTCCAAAACATGATCCAGTCCGCCCAACATTAGGGGGAAACTAATTTCCGCCGCGGCGACGCAAGTAATACTAGTAGTAGTAGTAGTCGTAGTAGTAGTAGTAGTAGTAGTAGTAGTAGTAGTAGTAGTAGTAGTAGTAGTAGTAGTAGTACTAAGAGTAGTAGAGAAGAAGAAGTAGTAGTAGTCGTAGTCGTAGTAGTAGTAGTAGTAGTAAGTAGTAGTAGTAAGTAGTAGGTAGTAGAGTAGTACGAGTAGTAGAGTAGTAGTAGTATTAGTAGTAGTAGTAGTTAGCAGTAGTAGTAGTAGTTTAGTAAGTAGTGGTAGTTAGTAGCGATAGTAGCCGCAGTAGTCGTAGTAGTAGTAGTAGTAATAGTAGTAGTAGTAGTAGTAGTAGAAGAAGTAGTAACTGTAGTAATAGTAGCAATAGTAGTAGTAGTAGTAGTAGTAGTAGTAGTAGTAGTAGTAGTAGTAGTAGTAGTAGCGGTATTAGTACTAGTAGTGGTGGTGATAATAGAAGTAGTAACAGAAAAAATTATCCGGGCGAAAGACCCAACCATATGCAATTATGAATACCGCAATTGTGAATACCATCTTCGCCCGCGCTCCCTATGTGGCCACGGCTTCCCGCCGGAGCCCGACATGCTCAGGGACACGTTCGTGGTCGTCTTCGCGGGCGCCGACGACGACAAGGACGGCGTC
>CAUYUJ010003692.1:177500-202500 GCA_963575745.1 Prorocentrum cordatum
CATTTTGGCCTCCTGAGGGGGCAGCGCTAATTAGAGCTCCCCTCTTATTTCATCGATTTCCTCCACGATGGCCGCAAGAGGCCCCCAGGATGCCACAAGAGGCCCCGAGATGGCCCCAAGATGGCCCCATGTGGCCCCAAGAAGCTCCCAAGAGGCCCCCAGGATGCCCCCAAGAGGCTCCCAAGAGACCCCCACGAGGCTCCAAGAGACCCCCCAGAGGCACCCAAGACGCTCCAAGAGGCCTCGGCGAGAATGCCCAAATCATTGATTTTACTAAGGTTTTGGCCACATTTGGGCCTCCTGGGGGGGGTGGCACTGCTTCAGATGACTCCAAGAGCGCCTGGGAGAGCCCAAGATGACCTCCAAGATGGCTCAAGATATCCCAGGATGCCTCAAGATGGCTCCCACGATGCTCCAAGAGGCCCCAAGACCGCTTCAGGACGGCTCCAAGTGGCCAAAGAGCTCCCCCAGGAGGCCCCGAAGAGGCCAAAATCCTTCCAAAACCTTTGGAAAATCAACATTTTGGGCTTTCTCGCCTTTTCGCTTCCGATGGCCATCCGAGGCTTCAAGATGACTCCAAGATGGCCCAAGAGGGCTCCAAGAGCGCTCTGAAGGCTCCCAAGAGGGCTTCAAGAGGGCCCCACGAGGCGCCCATGAGGCCCCAGGAGGCCCCAACAAGCGCCCCAGAGGCCTCCAAGAGGCCCCCAAGAGACCCCCAAGAGGCCCCAAGAAGCTCTCCAAAGCACCCAAGACGCTCTAAGAGGCGTCCGGGACCGCCAAGAGGCCCCTAAAACGCTCCAACCGGCCTCCACTGGGGTACCCTTCCTTTGTGTGCTGCCGACTTCCCTGATCGAGGCACTTCCTCTGGGCATCGTTTCTGGATGGGCTGGTGGGGTTACGCGAAGCGTCTAGAATTGTGTTATCTTCAGGTGGCTGTGCAGGCCCATCGAGACTAGACGAATCACGTCAAAGCGTAGGTCATCATCATCATCATCATCATCATCATCATCATCATCATCATCAGCATCATCATCATAATCATCATCTCCATCATCACCATCATCGTCATCAGCAGCAGCACCAGCATCATCGTCATCATCATCTTCATCAGACTCATCATCATCAGCATCCTCATCATCATCATCAGCATCATCATCAGCATCATCATCATCATCATCATCATCATCATCATCATCATTATTTCCATGGTTCCTCGGGCCCGTACTGCCTGGCTGGAGTCGCTCTCCAGTCACAGTGGCCGTCACACCCACGCGGCAGGGTGCGGATGCAGACACAACAAGGTGTGTCGGACCATCGGGCAGACGATGCGTCTGCAACGCGCGGTTGCGGCTCCACACCAGAGCCCACGGCATCAAGCGATTATGTGTGTTCACACCACTGCGACCACACATCATCATCCTCATCCTAATCCTCATCCTCATCCTCATCCTCATCATCAGCATCATCCCATCGGCATCAGCATCAGCATCATCATCAGCATGATCACCATCGTCATCCATGATCATCATCGTCGTCATCATCACAATCACCATCACCATCAAAACTATGAACACCCGCCAATCGTCATCATCATCACCAGCATCAGCATCATCATCACCATCACTATCATCATCAACAGCATCATCACCGACATCCTCCACATACCATCACCAGCAGCATTACCACCAGCATCAGCATTACCATCACTCTCATGCTCCTCCTCCTCCTCATCATCATCCTCATCCTCATCAGCATCAGCATCAGCATCAGCATCATCACCACCATCATCATCAGCAGCATCATAATCATCATCGTCATCATCCACATCACAATCAACATTATCTCGCGTGCTCCCCTGCGCACCTTCGGGGCCATGGGGCACACGTCGGGCCCGCTTCCTGCAACCCTCGATCCCCGCGCCACCACGTGGCCTGTCCCGGAAACGCAGAGCCGAAAAGGTTGCCACACCTTGGGGGCGCGTCATTCACCTCCGCCGGCCTTCCGCCGGCGGAGGCGGCCCCGTTTCACCTCCGCCGCCCCTCCGCCGAGAAAAAAGACGGCAGCGCCTTCGATCCTCGACGGCCAGGCCTTTCCTCGACTCGTGGCGGCGATCGCGCTCAGTGGCCGCAGAATCGTCCCTCCCGCGCCCTCGAAAAACGCACCGGCGGGCGCTGAGGGCGAGGCGCCGCAGCCGCCGGGCGCGGGCCGCGGTCGACGCCGCCGCGCGCCAGGCGTGCAGCGCGCAGAAGAAGAGCTGCGCCTCGCGCGAGGCCGCCGCGGCGTGCACGACGTAGCGCGCCATGGCCTCGGGCCACTCGGGCGAAAGCGAAAGGGGGGGATAGCAAAGGGGGGGGTTGAGAATCAGCTCACGTGGCTGATTTTCCCGGCGCCTCCCGGCGCCGGGAGGCGCCCATGTATATCGAGGAATGGGCCCGGCGGCGGGGCCGAAACCAACTGCATGCAGCAGATTTCGTAACCCCCCCCTTTCCCTATCCCCCCCTTTCGTTCGGCCCGAGCCACGCAACCATCACGACTGGCAGCTATTGGTCCTTTTCGGCCCTCGGGGGCCCTGGATTACCGGGCCGCGGGGGCCGTCAAAGCACGGCTCGCGGAGAGACGCCGGTCCCAGAAAAGGGGTCCGAATCTCCGGGGGGTCCACGTTTTGTAACAGACACTTCAGCGTCGGGCCGCCAGGGCCGATCGCAGGCCCGATCGCCCACGCAGCGGGAGGGCTCTGACAAGCTCGGAGGCGCGTCTGTTGCTAGGTCGCCTTGCTTCCTGCTTGTCTGATTTCTCTGCACAGCGGGCCCAGAGCTGGCTCCAGGCTGACGATGTGATCGCAACCCCGATCCAAGAAGCCACAGGGCCAGTCACGATCCAACAGCAGTGCCACGCCAAGGGAACCACACGGGCAGACCGACCCGGTAGCTTGACCGCCGATCTCGCCGGCTGCGTCGATCGCGATCGACAGTCGTGCGATCGACGGACGCTTGGGCCTGGGCTATCCGCAGCACGCGGAGAGTGTCCAGCTTGCTGGCTGAGGCCTCCTCGCCCTCCTGCAGCGCCGCAAGAGGCTGCCCCGGCTCAGGTTGCTCTCTGTCGCGAGGGGCGTCACGGTCGGCCAGCGCCTCCGCGCCGGGCGGCTGTGCGTGCTCGGCGAATCCGAGATCTCGGCGCAGACCGTCGACCGAGGCAGGGCTCTGGGCGGGAAGGTCCCGCGAAAAGTCGGCCCGCCTCCCCTTGTCGAGCAGGTCTTGCTGCGGCCGCTCGAGCGCTGCTCCGTGGCCGGCTGAGGCTTGTGTGAGCCTCTCGGAGGAGGCCTGCGTACGCGCGGCCTGCACCACTGCCCACCAAGTCGCAAGGGTCACCCTAGCAGCTGCTAAAGCAAACTCCACCTTCCAGCTGCTAGCCAAGAGGGACACGCACGAGTACACGCGACTCCTCGCATGCTGGTCGGCGGCCGTATTCTCGAACGAGCGTCGCAGGATCGAAGAGCCTGCGACGTTCTGGCGCCACTCTGCGAAGACCCAGCGCGCCACTGACATGTCCAGCCCTGCCCCCCAGATCTGCGTCAGCGTAGACGAGCACGCGAGCACGCAACTCCGCGCCCGCTGCGTGGCCGCCTTCTTCTCACAAGACTGAGCAGCCTTGTGGTGCCACGCCGCGAAGGCCCAGCGCACACCTGCCACGTCCAACTCGGCCCCCCAAGTGCCAACCAGCCCAGACACGCTCGCGCACACCCGGCTTCGTGACCTCCACGCGGCGGCGCAAGAGCTTCGCTCGCCCTTTGCTTGCGCAGCCTGCTGGCACCACTCCGCGAACACGAGGTGCACGCCCGACACGTCCAGGCCCGCTCCCCAAATCTGGACCAGAGTGGACGAGCACGCGAACACGCGGCTCCGCGCCCGCTGCCTCGCGGCCCGCTCCCCCCGAGCCCGGGAGGCCCCCTGGCGCCACTCCGCGAAGACCCACCTCGCGCCCGCCGCGGCCAGCCCCGCCTCCCAGCTGCAGGCCAGCGCTGCCGCGCACGCGCGCACGCGGCCCCGCGCCTCCTGCGCCTGGGCCCTCCCGCACGAGGCGCCCGGCCGCGAGGCGGCGCCCCAGGCCTCGAGGGCGCAGCGCAGCAGCGCGGCGGCCCGCGCCCTGCTCACCGCCCGGTCGGCCTGCGACGGGCCCCAGCCGGGCTGCGGCCCCGCAGCAGCGCCGCGCGCCCGCGCCGCCGCGGAGGCCTCGCGGCGCCAGGCCTCGAGCACCGCGTGCCGCGCGAGGCGGTCCCGGAGCTCGGACACGACGAGCCGCGCCCGGTGCACGGCCTGCGCCTGGTGCGCGGCCTGCGCGGGGAGGGCCGCCTGCCCTGCTCTTCGAATAATAAGGGGGTGCCCACAGAAATGGCTGTGCCCCAAAACGAGGTTCCGACGACGCTGCGAACAAAAATCTGCAACATGTTCCGCAGGCGGCCGGGCCCCAAACAATGTCGACCCCCCCCTCTCTCCCGCCCCAACCGTCCATGTTAATTACCCTGGCGATGGACCCAACCATATGCAGTTACGAGTACCGCAAAGCAGGTTGAGCGAATGAGAGGGAACTCCCTAAGGGGCCACAAAACGTGTGAGGGGTGTGCCGAAATGGGTGCGGTGCCGCCATGCGAACGCAGCCACTGGGGCCCTCGGTGGAGCTCCCTATGGGGCCACGAAACGTGTGAGAGGTGTGCCGAAATGGGTGCGGTGCCGCCATGCGAACGCAGCCACTGGGAGCCTCGGTGGAGCTCCCTATGGGGCCACGAAGCGTGTGAGGGGTGTCCCGAAATGGGCGCGGTGCTGCCATGCGAACGCAGCCACTGGGGGCCTCGGTGGAGCTCCCTATGGGGCCACAAAACGTGTGAGGGGTGTGCCGAAATGGGCGCGGTGCCGCCATGCGACACAGCCACTGGAGCCCTTGGTGGAGCTCTCTATGGGGCCACGAAACGTGTGAGGGGTGTGCCGAAATGGGCGCGGTGCCGCCATGCGAACGCAGCCATTGGAGCCCTCGGTGGAGCTCCCTATGGGGCCACGAAACGTGTGAGGGGTGTGACGACATGGGTGCGGTGCCGCCATGCGAACGCAGCCACTGGGGCCCTCGGTGGAGCTCCCTATGTGCCGAAATGGGTGCGGTGCCGCCATGCGAACGCAGCCACGGGGGCTTTCGGTGGAGCTCCCTCAGGGGACACGAAACGTGTGAGGGGTGTGCCGAAATGGGTGCGGTGCCGCCATGCGAACGCAGCCAGTGGGGCCTTCGGTGGACCTTCCTATGTGGCCACGAAACGTGTGAGGGGTGTGCCGAAATAGGTGCGGTGCCGCCATGCGAACGCAACCACTGGGGCCCCCGGTGGAGCACCCTATGGGACCACGAAACGTGTGAGGGGTGTGCCGACCACGAAACGTGTGAGGGGTGTGCCGAAATGGGCGCGGTGCCGCCATGCGAACGCAGCCACTGGAGCCCTCGGTGGAGTGTGAAGGATGTGCCGAAATGTGTGCGGTGCCGCCATGCGAACGCAGCCACTGGGGCCCTATGGGGCCACGAAACGTGTGAGGGGTGTGCCGAAATGGGTGCGGTGCAGCCATGCGAACGCAGCCATTTAGGCCTTCGGTGGAGCTCCCTATGGGGCCACGAAGCGTGTGAGGGTGTGCCGAAATGGGTGCGGTGCCGCCATGCGAACGCAGCCACTGGGGCCCTCGGTGGCTCCTATGGGGCCTCTAAGCGTGTGCGGGTGTGCCGAAATGGGTGCGGTGCCGCCATGCGAACGCAGCCACTGGGCCCTCGGTGGAGCTCCCTATGGGGCCACGAAACGTGTGAGGGGTTGTGCCGACATGGGCGCGGTGCCGCCATACGAACGCAGCCACTGGAGCCCTCGGCTGAGCTCCTATGGGGCAACGAAACGTGTGAGGGGTGTGCCGAAATGGGTTGAGGTGCCGCCATGCGAACGCAGCCACTGGGGCCCTCGGTGGAGCTCCTTATGGGGCCACGAAACGTGTGAGGGGTGTGCCGAAATGGGTGCGGTGCCGCCATGCGAACGCAGCCACTGGGGCCCTCGGTGGAGCTCCCTATGGGGCCACGAAACGTGTGAGGGGTGTGCCGAAATGGGTGCGGTGCCGCCATGCGAACGCAGCCACTGGGGCCCTCGGTGGAGCTCCCTATGGGGCCACGAAACGTGTGAGGGGTGTACCGAAATGGGCGCGGTGCCGCCATGCGAACGCAGCCACTGGAGCCTTCGGTGAAGCTCCTTATGGGGCCACGAAACGTGTGAAGGGTGCCGAAATGGGTGCGGTGCCGCCATGCGAACGCAGCCACTGGGGCTTTCGGCTGAGCTCCCTACGGGGCCACGAAACGTGTGAGGGGTGCGCCGAAATGGGTGCGGTGCCGCCATGCGAACGCAGCCACTGGGGCCTTCGGTGGAGCTCCCTATGGGGCCACGAAGCGTGTGAGGGGTGTGCCGAAATGGGCGCGGTGCCGCCATGCGAACGCAGCCACTGGGGCCCTCGGTGGAGCTCCCTATGGGGCCACGAAACGTGTGAGGGGTGTGCCGTGATAGTGGGAGGAGAGAGGAGGGAGGGGGGAGGAAGGAAGGAAGGAAGGAGCGAACGCGGGGCGCTGTCTCTTCAAAACGAGGACCCAACACCACAGGATGGTTGGAAAAAACGAAAATGTTGGTACATGCGCGGGCTCCCCTGCTATCACTCTGAATGATTGTCTCCAGGGACGGCGGGGGTGAGAACGTATTGCCCAATGTGCGAAGGGCCCACCGCCCCTGGCAAAAACGAAGGCGAAGTGATTGCGGGTGCACATGACATGCACCAGGATGGCCATCCCGCCGCCACTTCGGAATTGATTGTTGACAGGGACTGCGCGTTTCCTGATATCTATGAAGGGGCCCTGTGACACACAAATAAATACACACAAATAAAAGAATTCCCCACATTCTCCCATATTTTCTGGGTTTCTGTCTTCCCCCCCCACTGCCCATGTTTTCCCATATTTTCCTGGGAATCGACGATTAATTGTGTCTGTGTGTTTTTCCCCCTCCTGAGTGTAATGTCACCTGCACTGGCGCACATGGCACACTCTGGGCACGTCGTGCATGTGGAGCACCTGGCGCGGCTGGAGCACGTGGCACACTTGGCGCATGTGTAGCGCGTGGCGCATATGGCGCAACAGGCGCGCCTGGCACTGGCCTTTCCTCAGAAATCCAGCGGGCGAAAAAATGTGAACGCTTCATCTCCCGGGCATCATCCCGCATCGGGCCTATGGAGGCGCAGTCGCCCCCATGAAAAATCGCAGTTGAGGGTGGAGACTGGACGCAGGACGCAGGATCGCAGGACACGCACAGAACCAGGGCATCAGAACTTGTGCCCCAGACGTGGCCCTCTGGCCCAAGTGCAACTCGAGCTCTTCGGGGGCTCACGTGCCTGCCGGGGTGCCACGATACTGTCCCGCTGGCCCTGTCCTAAGACCCCCCCCCGAGCAGATCGCAACCGCCAACCTCGCTCGGGGATGGACAGACCTCCCTTTAGTAAAACGTGGTTTAGTGAAAACGACCTGAGGCCCGAACCTGGCGGGCGCAGGCCTGGAAAATAACGGCCACGGCGCCCTCTCGAGAACCGAAAACGGACAATTCACTAATCGACGTGTCCCTGTTGGGGGTTCTGCCCACCCCCGACTCGCACCTCTTTCTGCCCCCTATGGGTGTCCAGGCACAGCTCCAGGGCAGCAGCGTCGGCCGCCTGCCGCCAGGCCGCCAGCGCGGAGCGCCGCAGCCACCCCTCCCGCAGGCCCGCGGCGTGCAGGCCGGCCCGGGCGCGCAGCTCCGCGAGGGCCTGCTGCCACCTGGCACTGCTTTCCGACTCCTCGGCTTCTGTTGCTCCCATCGTGCATAAGGACCGCGTCCCAGACATGATTTCTCGAGCGCCCGTAAAAAAAAGTGTCGAAAGGGTGTCGAAAGGGTGTCGAGAGAGTGCCGGACGAGTGTCTCCCGGGGCCCGACACGTGAACACCCTTGAGTTTTGGGGTACTTTGCTGGTGCTCGAACTTCTTTCTGATGGTCAAGGCTAATGTAGGCTGGAACATCATACTCCTCTTGAGCAGGGACCGACCGTCCTGGCATTCCTATAGTCATACCACGAAATGTTCTTAGAACCCAAAAATGCTCGAATGACAAAAACACTGTGCTTAGAACATAAACCCGATGTGATAAAACAGGACAGCCCCAGCCAGAAATATTCTAGGAACATTTCGTGGGAGCCACAAGAGGTTCTTAGAACATTCCTTGGTAGGGCTATAGGCGAGCCAGGACGCTTCGCCTCTGCTTGACATGTAGGCTGGCACATCATACTCCTCGGCGTGCAGGCGCCGCTCCAGGGCGGCAGCGCCGGCGGCCCGCCGCCAGGCCGCCAGCGCGGAGCGCCGCAGCCACCCGTCCCGCAGGCGCGCGGCGTGGAGGCCGGCCCGGGCGCGCAGCCGGGCGAGCGCCGGCTGGACGGAGGCGGCCACCGCCTGGGCGTACAGGGCAGTTTTTTAACACATCGGATTTTTAACATACGTGTATAGGATTTGTAATACATGATTAATTTCTGAATAAATTGATGCATGAACTCATCGTCGTTTTTAACAACTGGATCCCTGCATTTTTCATGCATGATCCGCACGCGGGGCATGCATTCAAAGCGGCACTGTAAGCTCGGGAGGGGGTATGCCGATGGCCAGCGCTCGGACGCTCCTTCCCTGTGCTTGTTTTTCTCGGCGTCGTGCGCGGCTTTTCCCCGCCAGAGAGGATCCAGGACGCCGGCTCCTCGAGGGCCCTCGCCGAAGGAAAAAGATGCACACGTCCGAGCGACGCGGGAGGCGCAGAGGGCACTGCCAGGAGGAGCGCCCGGTGAAGGGAGCGACGGGGGCCTCTCTCGGGGCCGCGGCGGGCCTCGTCCACGAGGAGGTCTCCCGCCCTCGACCTCGGGAGCGGCCCCACCACCCGAGCCCCTGCGGAGCAGGGCTGAACCCAAACGGCGTTTTTCGTCTTCGTTGTGCTTTCGTTGTCCCTCGCTTTTGTCTCGAGTCCGCCCTTACCGCAGAGCGAGGTCGAAACGAAACCGGCCCACGAAAGCGCCAATCACACCGTTCAGTAGGTCCAGCGCTGCTCCTGAGCCCAAGGTGGTCCTTGTGTCGCCGCCTTGACTACGCGGGGAGGTCACCCGTAGAACATCATGGGGAGCTATGGCCAAGGCCAGCCGCCGAAACTCGGGCCAGCTTGGTGCCTTTGTGCCGACACTGCCAGGAACAGTTGTTCTGGCATGCATCATGGCCAGCAGCGTCAACGGACATGATTAAATTACACCCGAGGAGACATCCATCAGTATATGCCGTGAGAATTTGACAGACCCCATGCCTTGCCGCCATTGCACGGGAGGGCCCGAAGAGGCCCAAAATACTGATTCCCAACCAGGTTTGTAAAGGTTGTGGAATGTCCGCCTTTTCGGCGTGCTCGTCGGTACAAGCCAGGCTGGGAGGCTTCCAACGCAGATGATCCGATAGGGCCGGTCGACGACCCAAGGCGGCCTCAAGGCGGCTCCACGACGGCCGGAAGAAACCGTCCGGGCGGCGGGCAGGGCCCCAAGGCTGCCCAAGAGAGCCCGAACACGGCCCAAGAGGGCCCCAAGAAACCCGCAAGACTGCTCCGCAGGAGCCCTGCGCAACTCCGGGACGGCCCCAATGAGCACATAGACGTGAGTTTGAGAGGTGTCACATCGGAAAGCGCTGTTCTTACTTCTCCTCCTGCGACCCATTATCAGCAGCATTCTCATCTTCATCGCCATCATCTTTCTCATTGTCCTGCCTTTCATCCTCGCCGTCGTTGCCGTCTTCCCTGTCGTCGTCATCACCATTCGAATAGCTCCTCCTCCTCCTCCTCCTCGGCCTCATCTTCGTCGTTCTGGAGGCCCCCAGAAGCTCTAGAGGCATCCGCAAACTCTGGCAGTGCTTGGCAATGCCGCGCATTCCTTGGCTTTGCTTGGCATTCACTTGCATCGCTTCGCATTGCCAGGGGGGGCTGGGCCTCGCTGGCCTTCTTGGCGCGGGTCTGGCGATCCGACTCTGGCGTGCCAGGAGGAGAAGACAGAGGAGCGAAAGCACGAGGAGACGAGGAGCCAGGGACGGAGGCATGGGAGGAGGGGCGGCAATGCCGTCCCATGCACTGCGATGCGCAGGTGGAGGAGGGGGCGGGTGGAGTGCACTCCAGTGCGGACGGGCCCCAAGAGGGCCCCCATCTTCGCACTGCCCGGCAGTGGTGGACGTTGCTTCTTGCACGGCTCGGGGCCACACGGCGTCCGGGCCCACACGCGCCACGTGTTACCACAGGCTGGGCATGCAGACCCGAGCGCGTCGCGTGTGATTGGCATGTTAATGCACTGCATTGCTTGGCATTGAACGACACTGCCTTTACATGCTTTGGCAGTGCTTGGCGTTGCTTGGGGGGGCAATCAAACGAGGCCGAGGACGACAGGGGAACCCGAGGAACGCAACAGGGAACCGAGACCAAGGAACCCCAGGAACGCAGTAAGGAACCAAGACCAAGATTGCTCCTAAAGTGATTGGATATCCAGTGAACTCTTGTTCTCTCCGGCCTCTGACAGCCAAAGAAGGTTCAAGAAGCCTCCATATCCACAAGAGGCAGCCGATATCACCCAAAGACGGCCCAAGAGGCCCCTTGGACTTCAGAGGGCCCCAAAACGGTCCAAAATACCTCCAACATCGCACTAATGCGCTGCGCTATCGATACACCTCACGCCCTATTCATTAGCTTGGCTGTGTACTCCCTGTTCTCATCTACCCATGCTCACTTACTCTGACTCTCTCTCTCTCTCTATTCCTCTCCCTGTCCCTCTCTCTCTGTCCCTTTGCGCTGTGGACTATTGCCTTCAAATAAACTGCGCACTGAATTGTTAACAATTCACTCTCTACTCTCTCCGCTCCACTCTGCTCGGCACTCTCGGGTATGTACTATTTGCTCTCGGCTATTCACTCTCTCTTTCTAACCGCGGTTGCAAAGGCTCGGGAACCTTGTATTATCTAACATATACTCTACACACTCCGTGGTCAACTCTGCTCGAAACTCGCTGACCCCTCTATTTTCTACTATGCAAGTCCTGGGGCACTTGGCCACTACCAAGACTTCCACAACCCTGGAATTTGACGCTGCCAGGAACCTCGGAAACTGGTGTCTGGGAACCCTCAGGAACCTGGCCGCCTACCGAAACCTGATGCTGCCAGGGACGCCAGAACCGAAAACCATGAACCCGGGAACCCCCGAGAGCCCAGCCGCCCACCGATGTCGGCGCAGAACATTTGCCGACTCTTTCAACATCTGCTGGGACATATTCAGTGCAAGCGCTGATTAGGGGAAGATCCCCCCCTGCAACAATAAAGCCCTCAGGCAGACACTCGACATGAGACAAGGACATGTAAGGCACAACGCCATGCTGGAGGCGTCATGCAGACAGCGCAAGTCGGCTACAGCTGAGGCGGCAGAAGCAGGCGATATGAAAGAGGGCTTATGACGAGGACAGAGGAGGGAACCATACGAAGCAAAAGATCTGGTGTGCAGCGTCACCGTGGCTAATTACGGGCACTGCGCGCAGCCCTGGCGCAGAGGCCAGAAAGAGAGCACGTCGCCGAAACGGACCGACGCCGAAAGCGTCACGGCGCCACTGCTGGAGGCGCCGGGGCGACGAGAAGGAGAGGCGAGGGGACTGGACCCAGAGGAGCGAGGACGGCAGGAAGCCGACGGCAGGAAGCGAACAGCATGCAGCACGTCGGCGAGGGCAGGAGCCCGCACGCCCGACAGCGCGCTGCCAGGGACACTGCGCAAGCACAGCTCCTCCCCCCCCGTGCGCTTCTCGGCGCCGGTGTGGCGAGGGCCCCGTCGACAGGAGCGGGAAGGTCCGGTGCAGCAGCGGGGACCCCCCGGCAGAGCAGGCTCCCAGCACAGCGGCTGCCTTGACCTTCCATGGGGGGCTAAAAAAATAGCACCTCAGGATGTGGACGTCCTAGTTCCTGTCGAGGCTTGCGGCAGTCCAGACAGATCTGTAGGTCTGGAGTGCTATTTTTATGAGCACTCTGGAAGGTCAGGGTGGGAAGGGTGCGGGGGTCGGCTGCACGCAAGAGTGACCCTGGGTAAGAGTGACCTTTGGTGCGCGGCTTTTTGGGGGCCGCGGGGGGACCAAATCTGGGCGCGCAACCAGCTGCTACTGCTTCGTTTTCGGCCATCTGGGGGCCCATCTGTGCCCGCACCAAAGGTCACTCTGGCGAAAGGTCACTCTTACGTCTAGTCGAGGGGGGCAGGGGAAGTGGCGGCGCCCCGGCATGGCCAGGAGCTCGGGTCCTGGGGTTGACGCGGTCGGCGGCCAGTGCAGCAACCTGGCCCTCGGGCCGGGGGGCGCAGGCGGCGGGTCGAGGCGGTGACGCCCCCTCCAAGAATACCGAAGCCTGGGGCGACCAGAAGACTATAGAAGCACACACTGGGCAGGGGCGGCTTGAACAAAGACAGTCGGACCGAGGACAGAAGAACCTCCTGCAAGGGCACGAGACCCTCCGCCGGCCCAAGCTGAAGAAGCTTCGAGGGTACCCTCCCCCAGGATGCACAGGAACATCCAGCAGGCACGAAGAGCAATAGGGTACCCTCCCCGACCCGACCTCGCTCTTTTTTCCTCGGCCCGAACGCATATTCCCCAGTCAGTGCTTGCACTGAAGGGGCCCTAGCGGATGTTGAAAGATTTGGCGACCATTCCCCGCCGATTTCGGCGGCAGTCTGGGTTCCCGGGTTCCCGGGTTCCTGGGTTCTGGATTCCCCGGTTCCCGGTTCCGGGTTCTGGGCCGATTTCGGAGGGCGGCGAGGTTCCCAGGTTCCTGGGCTCCTGGTCGATCTTCTTATCGATCGGTCTCACCATCGATCTCATTACCGACTTCTCGATCGATCTCACCATCGATCTCACAATCGATCTCAGTATCAATCTCACAAGCGATCTCACTAGAGATCGTATGAGCGATCTCGCGATCGATCGCACTATCGATCTCATTGAATCGATGCCACTCTCGGTCTCTGATTCCACTATTGATCTCATTATCGATCTCACAATCGATCTCAAGATCCATAGTATCAATTTTCAGATCATCCACTGATTGGGTTTTCTCAGGTGTGATGTGCCTCTATGATATGGGTCGCTCACTGCGGCCTGGCGGCCTCGACGGCGACGACGACGAAGCAGGCAAGTCTTCTTCATCGTCCACTCGCCAGCGGGGCGCCGCGACCCCCCCCCCTCCCTGCGCGTTGCTCAATCGTTCTTGGTCGCATTACCTTAGAAAAAAATGTAAAAGCGGTACAGTCAGGGTCTTGACCTAAGGAACCCTAAATAAGGAACGAGACCCCATTTTCCCATAGGTTCAACCTCGACTTCCTGTGGAAAACCTCAGGGAAACCCGAGGCAAACTTTGAAACAATCAAGGAACACCGAGCCCCTCCCCAACGAAAAGGGTTCCTTCTTCAGGGCCCCGACTGTAGGAAGTGCCCAGACCAGGGCGAGCTGGTACGCGTGCAAATTCCCCAATCAGCGCTTGCACTGAAGGGGTCCTAGCAAAAACTCAAAGATCTGGCGAAAGTGTCCCGCCGATTTTGGTGGCCGGCTGGGTTCCCAGGTTCCCGATTCCAGGCAAACCATCCACGGATTGGGGTAAACAACATAGCACATTGACAGAAGAAAATGAAAATAATGCTATCAATTCGAATTCATTAAAAAATTCTCTCTGGTGCAACTTGATCTTCAGCGCGGATTCCTCGGACCGGTCCTGGGCACCCCTCCCTGGCGCGCGGGGCGCGCCAGGGGGGCCGCGCGCGCAGGGCCAGGAGACCCGCGCAGGGCTCCGAAGACGTCGGGCACGGCGGGTGAGGTCTGCAAGCGGGGTGATTTCGACGGCTGCTCGGGCGCGTCCTCCTCCTCCTCCTCCTCCTCCTCCTCCTCCTCCTCCTCCTCCTCCTCCTCCTCCTCCTCCTGCTCCGCCTGCTCCTCCTCCTCCTCCTCCTCCGACTCCTCATCCTCCTCCTCCTCCGCCTCCTCCTCCTCCCCCTCCGCCTCCTCCTCCTCCTCCTCCTCCGCCTCCTCCTCCGGCCCGCTGTTCGAAAGAGGACCGGGCCCGTGAGCTCCACAGGGCCCGACGCGGACCGAGAACGCGCCTCGGGTCGAGCCGGGGGGCCTCAGGTCTGGCCGGAGGGGGCTCAGGCCCAGCGAAAGCAAGCTGCTCCAACGAACCCTCCTGGCAGCCTCGGGACATGCATCGCTAAAGTCAACCAGTATAGTAAGGAGGCGCGATAGGGACGCAAGGGCCTTGGAAGGCCACGTCGAAGCTTTTCGAGCGGGGCGCGGCCAACGAAAGTGGCCAAGGATGGGCCGAGGAGGCAAGGATGCAAGGGCACCCTTGGGATCGTTGCCCATCCTTATCATTCGGGTTGACTGTATGCCGCCCTGTGCTCTTCGGTGTCTCGGGCAGCACCAGGCCGCCAGCATGCGAGTGCCTGACGCCCCCGCGCCAACGGAAAGCCAGACATGCCACGGCCTGATTGTTTCAGGGCGAGGTCCCCGGAGGTCCATCGGGCGCTGCTTCATGGAGGTGGCGATGCATCAAATGGGGGGTCGAAGTAGTGTGCACCCTTCGTGCCCCTTGCGCCGGGCCCAAAGAGTGCACCTTGCTCCCCCCCCCCCGCTTGAAAGGGGAAGGATGAAGAAAGGTGCGCACCCCTTTCGTCAACCCCCGCCCCCGGGGCCGGCTTCTCATCGCGGATCTTTTCTTGACGGCCCAAGGGCTTGGCGAGGGGCCCCTCGAAGCCAAAAACGGCAAAACAAACTGGCGCCGATGGTTGCGACGCGACAACAATGAACCACAACCACAACTAAGTGGATCTTTCTGGAGGGCCCCTCGGGGAAGAACCCGCCGACCTCGACATGAGTGAGCACTTTGGTTGTGATCGTCGATTTCGCCGTCCAGGACGCACACACCGACCACAACCAGTACTATGTAAACTGGTTTCGGTTTCGGTTGTCCTGCGTTTATCGGGGGCGGCCAAGAGGGGGGCGTCCAAGAGGGGGGGGCGCAGATCATGGCCGGCGGCATGTGTGCGGCCCAGGAGGGGGGCCGGGAACGCAATGAAAGAAGAAAGGGCGCCATGAAGTCTGGGGAAACATCATGGCCCCCGACATGAGATCCCCCCCCCAGTCATTGAACTTAAGTCGGGCCTGTCCCTCTACAGGGGGATATATTCAAAAATAGTCCCAAAATAGCCTGGGGACTATTCTGTGCACATGTTGGGGCATCTTCTGAGTATGTTTGAATCTCTTTCATTTTCCGTCCACACCCCCTCTGTGCCGCCCCCAAGCTCATCCTCTTGCGCCAGGTATCCCCCACAGGAAGTGTCCTCTGCGTGGCTGCGGCCCTCGCGCTGCCCTCGGGGATCTTCTGACCCGGGTCAATCCAGACCCGGGTCAGCGGGAAACCAAAAACTGCAACGCAGGAAAAAAAACTGCACCGCAGGTCTTCGCAGACCCGGGTCAGCCAATACGCGCGGCCGCCTCGCGGCCACGAGCGGCTCCCTGACCCGGGTCAGCCAGAGGGGGTCTTCGCAGGAGCCTGCAGGATCTGGCGCCCTGGCTGACCCTTGTTTGCATTGACCCCCGCCTCGAGGCTCCCCATGCCCCCCCGCCACCCGGCCTCCGGGCCTCGGCTCGGGCCTCCGGCGGCCGCCCCCTCGGGCACGCCCTCGGGCACGCCCTGGGAGCGCCACCGGGCGAGGCGCGGCCGCCGGAAGGCAGCCCGAGGCTCGCAGCCCGGCGAGGAACGACGACAGTGCCCGAAAGCCTCCTGTAATGCGATGAAAAACAATAGTCTTCGGATACTTCTGCACAACTTTCTGACTGGAGGAGAACGATTTAAAGAAATAGTGTTCCAGCCCGCGGCCGGTTCTTTCTAATCGTCATCCCGGGCGCCGCCGCGTGAACACGACCCCCGGTCATTTATTAACCGTCATCCTCCATTACAGTCGGGCGTGATTGGAGAGGGCACGCGAGAGGACACGATGCCCTCTCGAGGGCCACGTCGCCACAGGAAGGTGCGAAGCAGGGGCCGCGAGGCACGGGAGACACGAGGGTATACCCTTGATCTGGCAGGGTCGACCTGCTAATCCCGAGCGACTGTGCCTCGAGGCTGAAAAAAATGCACGTGTGCACGTGCGCATCAGGACAACGTGCGTCTCAGGACAGCGCTCATGAAGGGGACCTGGGACACACAAATGAATACACACAAATAAAAGGATTCCCAATATTTTCCTAGATTTTCTGGGTTTTTGTCTTCCCCCCCACTTCCCATACTTTCCCGTATTTTCTTGGGAGTCGCCGATTAATTGTGTCTGTGTGTTTCTGTTCCTCCTGCGCTCAGGGGAGTGAAGCGCTTCAACGCGTGCGAAGCAGGGCCAGCGTTTAAAAGCGGCCACCTCGTGGCGCGCCTGGGCGAGCGAGGCCTGCGCCGCCAGCCGCCACCGCGCCAGCGCGCCCGCGGCCACCCCGCGCCGCCCGCGCGCGGCGAGCGCCAGGCAGGCGGCGCGCGGGCAGCGGCGCAGCCGCGCCCACTGCCGCCAGGCCGCCAGCGCGCCGGCCGCGCCCGCCCGCGCGCAGAGCTCCTCCGGGGAAGCCGATCGAGGCGCCGATGTCGAGGCCTCCTAGACGTGGTCGGAGTAGATGGGGTCGGAGGATCGCGCCGACGTCGCCGATGCATCGGCGACGTCTGCGTTGCATCGGCGACGCCAGCGTGGAGAAAATCGGGCTCCGCATGGAGCGGCATCGCCGATGTATCGACGATGCGGCGCGATCCTCCAACCCCATCTGCTCGGACCCCATCTGGGAGGCCTAGACGATGCCGCCCCACGCCCCCTCGAACCCCGACAAAAGTCACGACGAGAGGCGTCTCTCGCTCTCTTCGGCCCCGTGGGGGCCCTGGCCGGGCCGAAGGGGGCCGCCAAGAAGAGGGCTCGGGGCGAAAAGCCTTTCCAGGGGAGTGGGCCGAGACCCAATTGGGGGTCGACGCTGGGAACAAACCAGGACGTCGGGGGTATGGGGCCGCTGCTCCCCAGACCCCTGCACGCAAAAGCGACCCCGGGGCAAGAGCGGCCTTTGGAGTGCGGTCTTAGGAGGGGCCACGGCGGGGCCAGGCCTAAGCGCGCAGCAAGCCAGCACTGAGGGGCACTGGGGGGCACCCTCCTGGGCCCGCACCAGAGGGCCATTCCGGCGAAGGACCACCCTAGGTGTAGCCGAGGGAGCGCGTCCCGGCCGGGATCCAGAGGCGGATCCAGCGGTGGCGGCGAGGGCCTCCCCGCAAGGGCCCAACAAGGGGAAAACCAGGCGGGGGCAGCAGTATTGGCACCTTTTTCCGCAGCGTTTCGCTAAGGATGGTCCCGCTTGTTGTGAAAAGGACGAACGAAAAGTCGCACAGCGGGGACAGGGAGCCCTAGACCGCCCCGGCGGCAGCGGTCCGGCGGCCGTTGCGCCCGAGCTTTCATCGCACTGCATTCCGGGATGTCGGGATCTCGCCCCACTGCGGGCTACACGCTTGGTCCGGACGGCCCCGTCCCTCAGAAACCAATCTACTAAGGTGCACATGTCGCCACGGCGTTTGTTCTGAACGCGCCAAGTCGACGAAGCCGGCACCGCGGCAGACCAATGGTCCACTCTGCGTCCGAGGCGGAGTTCGCCCTGGTGTCCGAAGCGGCCTCTCAAAGACGTGAGCCCGCGCGTCGGAACAAACGGCGCGGCGACACATGGCCGTGCGCTGATCCCTGATCCCGATCCTATTTGTATATGCGGCCGGTAACTTCAGCATAGCGTGTCGCGGCGGCGGCCCCGGCGCTCCGCTCCCAGGAGCGGGAGGCTCGGAAACGCTCGGGACGTTGAAGCATGGGGGGCCAGGAAGTGGATAGCGCGTCGCGCCGAAGCGTGGTGGGCCAGAACTGGCGGAGCGACACGCTGCATATCAACAATGCTTCAGCGCAAAAAATTGGAGAGGGGGAGGGAGGGCAGAGGGGAGAGCGCGAACCAGCGATGATCAGCACGCCGCTCGTCTCACGCGGAGCAGCCTGAGACGACTGGCGGAGACTCGCTATCAACACACTCCCGACTGCACTCCTACTCTGCCACCTAGCCGGCTGATCGTGACCCGATCCAGGGGGGCCCATCCTACGGGGCAAAAAATAAGGGAACAAAAAGTGGCATAAACATAAGAACTCGGAGGTCCGCGCGGATTTCTCGGATCGGCGCTGGACCCCCCTCCCTGGCGCGCGGAGCGCGCCAGGGGCGGCGCCGGAGGCGCCGCCAGGGGGTCCAGTCCGGATCCGAGAAATCCGCGCGGACCTCCAAGTTTTTATGTTTATGTCATTGTTCGTTCCCCTACCATCCTAGGGGTCCAAAAAACAAGGTAGCATCAAGATTTGCCGTCTCAGCATGGGCGTTCTGTCGCCGGCGCAGCAGAGTGCGGCAAGAGCGGGACGCGGCGCGCACCCCGCGCCAGAGACCGAAGCGCGCTCGGCGCCTCGGCGCCGCGCCCGCTCGCCCAGGGAACCGACATCCCACACGGGCGCGGCGCACACAGACGTCGCACGCAGCGTCGTCGAGGCGCGAGAGCGGACGAAAACGCAGCTCGCGCCTCGGCGCCGCGCAGATCTCGCCGGAGAGCGGCGCTCCCGCCTCGGCGCGGCGCAGTGCGGCGCACGCTTGCCGCTCGCCAGCCGTGGGGGGCCCTCGCGGGTGGGCGCCTTCCCGCCCTCGCCCAAACTCCGTGCGCGCACTGCGCTCGGAAGTGGCGTGCCCACGCGAGCGCGGCGCGTGGCTCGCCCGCCGAACCGCACGACAGCGAAAGCGGCCGCGGGGCCCCGCGGGAGCGAGAGAGGTGCCGGCCTTGCCGGAGCGCCGCGCAGCGCGTGTGAAAGCGGCGGTGCTGTGTCGGCGCGGCGCGTGTTCGTTCTTCGCCGCGCCCAGCGGAAGCTGTGCCGCCCCCGCCCCGGCGCGTCCCGGCGCATTCCTCCCTTCCTGCAGGTCGTCGGAAGCGGGGCCGCGCGCGAGCGCCTCTCGACTGCGAGGTGGAAGCGCGCTCCGATGCCAGATGTCAAGCCCTGCCAAGCTTGCTCCTGCCGCTGCGGGAGGTCCAGCGTTGAGTCGGGCCTGTCCCCCCTACAGGGGGACTGTCGAGGAACAATCAAACATAGTCCAAAAACATAAATGGCAAAAAACAAATACACAACAAATCGTCCCCAGACTATGTTTTTACTGTTTTAGAATTTTCCCCCTGTAGAGGAACAGGCCCGACTGAAGTCCAGTGGGGATATATGTATATATATATATATACACATACGCGGGGCCCTCGGAGTCGCTCGACCTGGCTGCCGATCTCCTGCCCCTGTAGACCCGCCTCTGCACCTCTGCCACCACTCGGGTGCCTCACCGAGGTGCACGGCGGGGGCCTTGGTTTTAAGGTTAAGTCGGGCCTGTCCCCCTACAGGGGGATGTTCGACGCAAGCTGATAAAGAGTCAGCATATATTCAAAACGAAATGTTTTAAAGAACCTGGAAACCTCCTTACAGTCAGACTTCATTGGACAGGACACGCGGGAGGACCAAAGACCTTTCCGAGGGCCACATTGCCATAGGAATGCAGGAGGCATGGGTCGCGAGACACAGGACACAAGGGTACCCTTGATTTGGCAGGGTCGACCTACTAATCTTAAGTCGGGCGTGTCCCCCTACAGGGGGATTTTCGACGAAAAATAATAAGTATTTTGAGCATGCTCCAACATGGTCAAACAAATACGCAAAAAATGCTCCCCATACTATTTTTCTAGTATTCGTATTTCTGAATATGCCCCTGTAGAGGGACAGGCCCGACTTCAGACTAATCTGGGCCGACTGTATATCTGATGAGGGCAACGGCGAGATCCAACGCCAATCCACGCCAAGAGCTCCATCCGTCTTCAGGCTCTGGATTGTTGGCTCAAGGGTGTCTTTACGGATTGCTCTTTGCAGCTTTTTGCAGGTTCCTTCCGAGCTCCTCAGCGGAGGCGCGCAGGCGCTCACGCAGCTCCCGCAGGCCACCGCTCCGCGGCGCCAGCGCGCCGGCGCCCGCCGCCGCGCTGGCGGTCGCGCCGGCGGCCTCGCCGGCGTCCTCCGCGGCGCCCGCGGCTGCCAGCGCCCGGTGCCACTCGCGCGCGGCGCGCTCCCGCGCCGCGTGGCTCTGCAGCGCGTTGCCTGGCCCCGCAGATCGCCGAGGAGCTGCGCTGTGCAGCCGCTGGCTCGTGCAGCAGGGGCCCGACCACGGGGAGCCGCCCACAAGGAGCCCAGCCCCGAGACCCCGCAGGACGTGCATCGATTCTGGGTGCGGGAGCGTCACGCTGCTCGTGGGCAAACCCCTCGAGACCCAAGAAACCCAGGGCACCCTCGAGGAGGAGGAGGAGGAGGAGGAGGAGGAGGAGGAGGAGGAGGAGAGCACCCAAGAAACCCTGGTGCTTCTTGGCATGGGTCCCCACTGCATCCTCGATGTGCTGGCCTCTGGGGCTCGCTGCCGGGCCCCCCCCGGGCCAGCAACACAACGCGGCTTGCCCTCGCTCGGACGTCCATCCCCCGCGCCTGCGGCGGCTTCGTGCGCCGAGGTTCGTCGCAGGATGGCCCGACAAGAAGTGGACCCAAGAGGACCCCAAGAGGCGCCCAAGACGCGCCCGAGAGGCCTCCAGGAAGCCCAAGAGATACCCCACGAGACCCCAAGAAGCCCCCAAGAGGCGCCCAGACCGCCTCCAAGAGGCCCCCGAGAGGCTCCCCACGACACCCCAACACATATACAAAGAGGCCTCAGACCCACAACCCAGGCACGGTGGCCGATGTTCGTCGCAGGATGGCCCGACAACGAGTGCTCCCCGGTGGTCCCTGCCGAGCGAGAGAGACACGCACCCGCCCGAGCGCTGCCAGGTCGTTGCCTCGGGCCCCTGGGCCATCAGCAGGAGCGAGGCACGGGGCGAAGAGCCGCCCCCGGGGAAGGGGCAGGGCTGGACCTGCCTTCGCTTTGCTGTTCGTGTTGGTTTCGCTCTGCTGTTCATTCTGCTCGACCTGTTTTCCTGTATGCCTCCCTGCCAAAACTAGAGGCCTCCTAGGGGGGGTCCGAGTAGATGGGGTCGGAGGATCTCGCCGCATCGCCGATACATCGGCGATGCATCGCCGATGCATCGGCGATGCATCGGCCATGCGCTGGCGACATCGGTGATGCATCGGCGACATCGGCGTGGAGAAAATTGGGCCGCACATCGAGCCGCATCGCCGATGCATCGCCGATGCATCCACGATGCGGCGCGACCCTCCGACCCCATCTACTCCGACCCCCTCTGGGAGGCTTAGAAAAACAAGAAACCAGACACGGCCGAAGTCTTAAGTCGGGCGTGTCCCGCTACAGGAGGATTTTTCGACGTAAATAAAATATACCCCAAAAAAAATCCAAAAATGATCCGAACATAGTCTGGGGACTATTTTTGGAATATTGTTTGACCCTTTGGGTGGCATTTTTGGGGTATCTCTTATTTTTCGTCGACAGTCCCCCTGTAGGGGGACACGCCCGTCATAACCGAAGTCCAGCAAAACAGCGTGCAGGTCCAGGCCTGGGAGGGGGGCGGGGCCTCTGGCCCTCGCGGGGGCAGCCCTGCCGCTCTCTTTTGCGGGCCCTCGGGGCCATCACAGATCGCTGGGCCCCCCCCCCCCAAAAAAAAAAACGCCGCTGCAACACTCCCTCCTCCTCCTCCTCCTCCTCCTCTCTCCTCCTCCTCTCTCCTTCTCCTCTCCTCCTCCTCTCTCCTCCTCCTCTCCTCCTCCTCCTCTCTCCTCCTCCTCCTCCTCCTCCTCCTCCTCCTCCTCCTCCTCCTCTTCCTCCTCCTCCTCATCCTCCTCCTCCTCCGTCTTGGATTGCCGCGCAGGTGTCGGAGAAGCTGAAGCTCGCCGAGCAAGCCGTTGCAACACTGGCCATCGCTCGGACGTCCATTCCCTGTGTTTTTTTCTGTTCCGTGCGTGGCTTTATTCGCCAAATGATCAAGGATGCTCCTCGATGGTCCTCGCCGAAGGCAAAAGGCACACGTCCGAGCGATGCCAAGAATTAAGTCGGGCGTGTCCCCCTACAGGGGGATTTTCGCCCAAAAGTAAAGAATACACAGAAAAGAATCAAAACATAGGCTAAGCATAGTCTGGGGATTATTTTTGGAATATTATTTGACCCTTTTGGGGGGTATTTTGGGGGTATCTCTTATTTTTCGTCGACAGTCCCCCTGTAGGAGGACACGCCCGTCATAACCAAAGTCCAGCAAAACAGCGTGCAGGTCCAGGCCTGGGAGGGGGCCGGGGCCTCTGGCCCTCGCGGGGGCATCCCTGCCGCTCTCCTCCGGGCCCTCGGGGGGGCCATCACAGATCGCTGGCCCCCCCCCCTCCCCCCCCCAAACGCCGCTGCAACACTGGCCATCGCTCGGACGTCCATTCCCTGTGTTTTTTGTCGGTTCCGTGCGTGGCTTTCTTTCGCCAAATGATCAAGGATGCTCCTCGATGGTCCTCTACAGGGGGGCCTGTCGGGCCTGTCCCCCTACAGGGGGGCCTGTCGGGCCGCTCCGCAGATCGAGGTTTAAATCGGGCCTGTCCCCCTACAGGGGGGTTTCCGACAAACGAGAATATTAGAAAAATACTTCAAAATTGTCAAACAAACTTGCAAAATAGTACCCAGACTAATGTTGGACTATTCTGGAATATCCCCCCTGTAGAGGGACAGGCCCGACTGAAACCTCGATCTGCGGAGCGGCCCGAGCACCAAAGGCCCCACCCGGAGCCCGCAGGGGGCCCTCGCGGCCGGGAGCTTCTCTCGGCGCCGCGTGCCGCGGCGGCGTGCCCCACTCGCCGCGCCGTGCCCGGCGAGTGGGGGGGCAGCGTGGCGCTCCCGCTCCGCCGGGCCTGGAGGCTCGGATGGGGCTCGGGGCGGTGAGGCCGGGAAGCGTTCGGGTGTTGCCAGAAGTGGAGGAGGGGGAGGAGCAGGAGGAGGAGGAGGAGGAGGAGGAGGAGGAGGAGGAGGAGAGGAGGAGGAGGGAGGAGGAGAGGAGGAGAGGAGGGGGAGGAGGAGGAGGAGGAGAGGAGGAGGAGAGGAGGAGGGGAGGAAGGAGGAGGAGGGAGGGGGAGGAGGAGGCCCAGGTCCAAGGTGCTCCCAGCTTTTCGCTCCACTTTGGAGCCCCTGAGGCCCTCTGGGCCTCGTGAGGGGCGCCCTGCAGGTCGTCTGGGCCACCCCTAGAATCCTATAGGGGTACCTTGGGCCAGGGGTACTTCTAGCAGCACCCGAAGCGTGGGGGGCGGGGGAGTGGCCGGCGCGTCGCGCCGGAACTCGGTGGGCCAGAGCCGGCGGAGCGGCACGCCATTCCAGAGCTCCCGACCGTACGGTGAGAGCAGTGGATATGGAACCGCTAGATGAATAAGGAGCCCAGGGTCTGGAAGCTGGTGGAACCCCAACCGTAGACTGGCAATGGATATCACCACCGCTCTGATCAGACAAAGACTCCCCCAGGCTCTGAAGCCTCCTGGGCCCACTCCACCAGCAACGCCCCCACCCTACTTTCAGCGTCTCGGGTGGTGGGGCTCGGGTCTTGACGGCATGGCGCTGGGTCTGCAGCGTAGGGTCTCCGGGCGACGGCGACGACGACGGCGACGCCGACGAGCGGGAGCGGCCAAGAGGGGGGTGTCCAAGAAGGGGGGGTGCACATCATTGCCGGCGGCATGTGCGCGGCCCAGCGGGGGGGCCGGGACCGTATCGAAACAAGAAGAGGCGCCATGACATCTGGGGAGATATCCTGGCCCCCGCGCCATGATATCCACCCCCACCCCCAGTCATCACCCCCCTCTGTTTCCGCCCCCGAGACGGCGAAGGCCCCGCCCGCCCCCCCGGGCCTGCGAAGGCCCCGCCGCCTGCGGCCGCTGGGCGCGGGCCCCCCGCGGCCGCGGCAGCCTCCGGCGCGCGCGGCGGCGGCGGCGGGCGGGCCTCCAGCGCCTTGCGGGAGAGGGCGAGAGGCGGCTCCCCCCGCGCGCCTCTCGCCGCCCACGGGCAGCCCCGCCGCGGGCCCTCTCCCGCAGATGGGGGTCCGGGCAGGTGGCGTCGGAGGGTCGCGCCGCACCGCCGAGGCATCGCTGGCGCATCGCCGGCGCATCGGCGGCGTGGGCGATGCCTGGACGCCGTCGGCGCAGAGAGGGTCGGGCTCCACATCGAGCCGCACCGGCGATGCGTCGGCGGAGCATCGGCGATGCGGCGTGAGTCTCCGACCACGTCTACTCGTGCTCCATCTGCGAGGCCTAGAGTCGTCGTCCGCTCCCCGCTCTGCGCTCGTGTCCTCGTCCCCATCGTCGCCCTCCGAATCTCGTGGGCCCGTTCCGGCGATTCTAGAACGCTTTTGGCCCGTGAGGACCCCTGTTATTGATGGCGGGGTGCTTTTATTGCTCGTGGCCGCTTGACCTGGACTCAACGCGGAAACGTCGGTGCGGATCTTTGTCATCGCTGGTCACCGCCAACTCGCGGATCACCAAAACCCCGCGACATCTTGGCCCCACAGGCCTCGGAAAAAAACGAATGAACAAGCGTGCCAAATTCATCGGCCTGTGCCCCCCCCCCAATGATCAAGCTTGGCGGTGGGTTGAATGAGCTGCACTGCGACCGCAGTCTCCCCCACGCGTACCAACTTTGAATCGGGCAAAGAGGGCGAGCGTCCACCGCTCGGCGGCGGGCGCGGGGGGGAAATGAGAAGGGGCGGGACTTCCGAGGCTTCTGAGAAGTTTCCAGACTTCTGAGAGGGCTTCTGAGAAGTTCAGTCTGTATTCGAAATAGGCTAAGGAGACCTCTCAGAA
>CAUYUJ010003692.1:207500-252500 GCA_963575745.1 Prorocentrum cordatum
CCTGCCTCCCCAGGCCCCCTCGGGTCGTGAGGTCCTGCGGAAAGTCGGGGCGGGGAGAGTTTCGCAAGTTTCGGCTTCTGGGATCCCGCACCGGGCTCCCAGGCCGTCAGAAGCGACTCAGCGACTCAGGATGAGAAGCCGGTCCCAGAGAATGGGTCGAGACCTCTGGGGGGCGACGCTATGAGCGAAATCGTGACGTCGGGGGTCGGGGTCGCACTTCCTCAGCGGCGCGCATCGAGAGGCCACAAAGGCATCAGGCTTGCTTCATGGCTACGACCGCGGCGGCGACGGCGGCCGCGGCAGCGACAGAGGCGGCGACCACCGTGACGTCGTCGCCTGGGCCTCGGGCGCCGCGCCGCGCCAGTCAGGCCGCCCCGCCTCCTCCGCCGCGGCGGCGGCCATGGCCGCTGGGCGCCCGGCGGCGGGCGGGGGCTCCCTTGGGCTCCAAGTGGCCGAGGCCCTCCTCCCAGACGTGCTGGCGTCGTGGGGCGGGACGCTTTCTCTTCGCAGAGAAGTCGCCTTCAGGTTCCCTCGCTGTGCCACTACCGACCTGCGTGCCACGGAGCTGATGCACAGGAGTCGCTGGCGTCGTGAGAAGATCAGAACGGCGGCTTTTGTGGTCGGTTGCGGCCTCCCTGGGCCCTCTGAGCCGGGGGAAGACAGGGACTGCTGAGCCGGGAAAAGCGTCGGGACTGCTGAGCCGCGCGGTGGAGAGATCAGATCAGGTGTCTGGGCCCGGCGGCGAGCCTGGGGGGGAAGTGCGAAAGAGCAGGCCTCCTCGGAAGGCTCGGAGGGCCTCGGGCCTTCTGAGAAATCGGCTAGGCCTCTCCCGAAGACACCACAGCTCTTCAGAAGGCCAGAGAGCTGCTGGGAAGCCCCGCCGCACCCTGAGGAGGCCTGCGCCTGCTACAGGGGAGGCCAGTCCACAGGACACCCTCCACAAGAAACCCAACCCTGAGACCCCAGAGCGTCCATCGATGCTTGGCGTGGGAACATCACGCTCTTCATCGCAAAACCACCGAAGCCCAAGACACCCAGGGCACCCTGGAGGCGAGCGGGGTGCTTCTTGGCATGGGTCTCCACCGTAATTTTCCCCCCCCCGGGCGCGCCGCCGATGGGCTCCGTTTGCTGAAGGGGCCCTGGGACACACAAGTAAATATACACAGAGATAACAGGATTCCCCATATGTTCCTGTATTTTCTGGGTTTCTGTCTTCCTCCCACTTCCCATATTTTCCCATATGTTATTGGAAATCGACGATTCGTTGTGTCTGTGTGTTTTTGTTCCCTCCTGAATGGTCCTCGATGCTCCTTGATGGTCCTCGCCGAAGGCAAAAGGCACACGTCCGAGCGACGCCAAGAATTAAGTCGGGCGTGCCCCCCTACAGGCAAAAATAGCTCCAAAACCTTAACTAAGACAATACATTCATTATTACATTCTGGTCTTTTCGCTTCTGATGGGCTTCCGAGGCCTCAAGATAGCCCCAAGACGGCCCAAGACAGCCCCAAGACGGGCCCAAGAGGGTCCCAAGAAGACCCCAAGAGCGCCCAAGAGTACCCCAACACCGCCCCAAGAAGGCCCCAAGAGGCAATGGTTAAGCCTCCGATGGGGGGTGAGGACCCATCCTTTACAGCTACAGGGGCCAAGACGGCCCCAAGAAAGCTCTCAGATCCGCCCAAAGGGCCCAAAGAGGGTCCCAAGATGGCCCCAACAGAAACCCAAGAGGACCCCAAGAGGACCTCCAGAGAGCCCCAAGGTGGCTCGAAGAGACCCCCGAAAACCTCTCACAACAACGCTTCAACTCAACGGGCAAACTGTTTCTGAGTGGGCTGGTGGGGATACTTTTTAGTCAGCGGCCGCGGGCGAACGCGCAGGCGGCGAGTCAGGTCAAAGCGAACGCAGCGACGGATTAGGCGAAAGCAGCGGCAACAGGCCGCGCCTAACGCGGCGAACCGAGGACTCACGTGGCAACCCAGCGGCGGACCGGCGGGTGGCAAGGGCAACTGAGACTGAGTCGAACCGCCAGCGTGCAAGTACGCATGGCGTCAGAAACACCAAGAAGTCGGGACAAACGACGACACGGGTCGGAAGCCTAGGAATTAATGCATGGGCCCGAACCCCGGACAACTGCGTGAGAACCAGGGTGGCCGCAACCAAAGGACCGTCGGTCGAGCGAAATGAAAGTTGCAAGGGCGAAGCCCCGGACGACTGCGTGAGCGTGCGTACCAGGGTGGCCCGAAGGACCGTCGGTCAAAGAATGAACGCCAGGAGGCAGAGGCGCTGGCAGGCTGCAACTCCCAGGGTGGCCGTAGCCGAGAGGTCCCGAGGCAGCAGTACGCACGAGTGCGGGAAGCAGCGGAGCCGCGACGCAGCCAAAATGGCGCGGGTCACCACGAACGAGTGCGTGAAGTGGCGTCAGGTTGACCCAACACGGGCCCGGCATCGGGCCACGGGCTCGGAGCCGAAATGGCGACGGAAGAAAAGGGAAGATGGGGAAGGGAGTGAGAAGGAGGAGAAGGATACAGAAGGGGAGAAGACGCTTGAGGCTTGCAAGGGAGTCCCGGAGGCTCCAGCGTGAGCTGCGTAAGATTCGCTGTGAAGCTCTGGGCAAGCGGGCGAAGGAGGGGCGGAGGAAGAGGAGAGGATGAGAAGGGGCGAAAAGATGGAGGAACGCCTCGAAGTAAGTGTACTTACTCCCCCCTGCCCAACTGTCAACAAACACTTACATTGTGGTCTCAATCATGTGCGCACGCATGTACGCATACACCTGCACTTGCGTCTGCATCTGCATGCATCTACACATGCCAGAGATGTTCCGCCGAATGACAGGATCGAACGGTCGCATTCATGTTTGCGCACCGTGTTGCCGAACAGCTCTGGGTACCGCGGCAACTTCGGCTGCAGCTTCACAAGCCCGGGAGGGCATACAGGCCCAGAAGGGCATGAGACAATGCCAGTAGCGAGAAGAGGTGAGAGAAAGGGACAGGACGAGAGGTCGAGAACAAAGGAAGATAGCTAGAGGCAAAAAAGAGAGTGCGTGTTTGTGTAGTAGAGACACCTAAAGACACCTAAAGACCTGAATAGAAAACACACCAATGTGCATGCATACGCTCATCGAGAAAAAGAGAAAGACCAAGAGAGAAGGAGAGAGAAAGAGAGCGAGAAAGAGATGTTAACAACAACAACAACAACAACAACAACAACAACAACAACAACAACCACAACCACAACCACAACCACAACAACAACAACAACAACAAGAAGAAGAACAACAACAACAACAAGAACAACAACAACAACAACAGCAACAGCAACAGCAACAGCAACAACAACAACAACATAAACAAAACAAACCAAGCAAGAGACAGAGAAAGAGACAGAGCGAGAGAAAATGAGAGAGAGAGAGAGAGCGAGAGAAAAAGAGAGATAGAGAGCGAGAGACTCCTCCTCCTCCTCCTCCTCCTCCTCCTCCTCCTCCTCCTCCTCCTCCTTCGCCTCCTCCTCCTCCTCCGGCTCGTCGCGCCGCGAGAAGGGCGGCCAGGGGAGACGAGAACAGGGAGGGCGAGAGGGCCACTCGAATTACCTGGCCGGACACGTGGCCAGGGGCGGCAGGACTATTGCCCGGCCCCTTCGTCGCGCAACGGGCCCCCAGCACGGGAGCGACACAAAGGGGGGAGGAGGAGGAGCGGCAGGCAGGAGGGCCAGGAGGAGGAGGAGGGAGAGGATGGAGGCTGATAGGCGGCTTCGGCCACGGGCCGAAAAGGGCATGTTTGGAAATGGACTCCGCGCTCGCATCGGGCCCGCATCCTTTGCGGCGCCTTCACAAGGGCTCCACGTAGACTGTCTGCCTGCGCCGCCCCAAAGCCTACATGATTGCATGTTTGTCTATTGCGAGCTTGCGTTATGTCTGCGATCCACTGGGGAATTCACTGTCGCGCGAGCAAGCATTGCCATCGTGACATGACGCGCGCGCCCCACATTTGGCTTGCCTCTGCGATCGCAGGTTGCCGAGGGATTCGTCGTACCTTGAGACCCTGTGAGACTCGCGGATGTGCTCGGCGCCGAGGGTTTCGTGGCACTCTGAAATATTGTGAAACCATGTGAGATGCGTGAATGGTCTCGGTGCCGGGAGGCTCGCGTCACTGTGAGACCTTGTGAAATTCGTAGATGTGCTCGGCGCCGAAGGTTTCGTGGCACTTTGTGGCCGCGTGAGACGTGCGGATGCGCTCGGCGCCACGGATTTCGTGGCACCTTGATGCCGCGTGAGACTCGCGGATGTGCTTGGCGCCAGGGATTTCGGGGCACTGTGACACCCTCTGAAACCGTGTGGAGCCGCTTGAGACCACCATCGGGCCTCACCTTGTGCGTAAAAAAGGACATGCATGAAGATGTTGAAACCCATCCGACACTTACTCGTTACAATACTGAAACAGGGGTCAGAGAGTCGCAAGGTGGTTCGAGTACGGAGGGGCCGCCGCCAGGGCGCGCCAAGCGTTCAGACTTTTGGTCAACTTGTTGGCCCACGTCGGTTCGGCGTGCGTGCAGCGTCCGATGTGACTGCGTGGGGCTGTCTTGGGTAATGTGCACACTTCCATCTCCAACTTTCGTGTCGCAGACCGTATCCTTTGGGCCGCCAGAAAACTCCGAAGGCTTCCAGTGACCTCCAGGCCCCGAGAAACCTCGAGGAGCCTCCGAAAAAGATTGGATCGGTGATCGAGGTTTCAAGACATGAGGGGGAGCAGGAGGGTCTCAGACGATTCTAGGTGGCCCTTGGAGATTCTCAGTGTCAGAACGTCCTACCAGGTCCTTGGAGGTTCCAGGGAAAATGAGAAGAAGGAAGGGGGTTAGGAGCAGCGCAGGAGAGGGATATAGAGAGAGAGAGAGCAGGAGAGAAAGTATGAGAGAGCGAAAGCAGCAGGAGGAGAGCACGGAGAGGCATTGCAAAGCAAACTGCACCTGCAGCGTGTGCCTACGTCCTACTCGTAGGTCACGCCGTGGTGTCCGTGCCCAACCTCTGTGGGGGAACGAAGAACTACGGAAACATGGAAACTCAGAGGTCGGCGCGGATTTCTTGCATCCGCGCTGGACCCCTCCCTGGCTCGCGCGGCGGCGCCGGAGGCGCGGCCAGGGGAGTCCAGCGCCGATCCGAGAAATCCGCGCGGACCTTCGAGTTATGATGAATTTATGTCATTGCTTTTGAGCAGGGACCGAACGTCCTGGAATGTCTATAGTCCTACCACGAAACGTTCTTAGAACCCAACAATGTTCTAAGAACGAAAACAATGCTCTTAGAACATAATCCCGATATGTTAAAACAAGACCATCTCCGCCAGAACTGTTCTAAGAACATTCCGTGGAAACCACACAACATGTTCTTAGATAACTGTCTGGTGGAGCTATAGGCGAGCCAGGACGCTTCGCCACTACTTGATGCTTGCTCCCCCGCTCTCCTCCAGCCGCCTCCGGGCTCACCCGAGGCCACCGCGCCGGAGGGCAGCGCGCACCTCGCGCGCGGTGATGTCCACGGGCCTCGGCGGCTGCTTCCTCGGGAGCGGCCAAGAGGGGGGTGTCTAAGAGGGGGGGGGCGCAAATCATGACCGGCGGCATGTGCGCGGCCCAGCGGGGGGGCCAGAGACGCAATGAAACAAGAAGAGGCGCCATGAAATCGGGGGAAATATCATGGCCCCCGCCATGATAACCACTCCCCCCTAGTCATCACCCCCCTCTCTTCCGCCCCCGACTTCCGCTGCGGCCCGTCGGGCTCCGGGCCCGGCGCCTGGCCCGGCTCCCGGCCGGGCTCCTGGCCTGTCGGGGCGGGCAAGCGAGCTCGCCGCTCGGCGCGCGAAGCCCGGTCCGGTGGGCTCGCTTCCCACCGCCACCGCCATGAGAGAGGAGGGGGAGGGGTTCCTTCTCCTCCTCCTCCTCCTCCTCCTCCTCCTCCTCCTCCGCCTCCTCCTCCTCGTCCTCCTCCTCCTCATCCTCCTCCTCCTCGTCCTCGTCCTCCTCCTCCTCCTCCTCCTCCTGCTCCTCCTCCTCCTCCTCCTCCTCCTCCTCCTCCTCCTCCTCCTCCTCCTCCTCCTCCCTCCTCCCCTCCCCCTCTCCTCCCCTCCCCTCCCCTCCCCTCCCCTCCCCTCCCCTCCCCTCCCCTCCCCTCCCCTCCCCTCCCCTCCCCTCCCTCCCCTCCCCTCCCTCCTCCTCCTCCTCCTCCTCCTCCTTTCCTCCGCCTCCTCCTCCTCCTCGTCCTCCTCCGCCTCCTCCTCCTCCGCCTCCTCCTCCTCCTCCTCCTCCTCCTCCTCCTCCTCCTCCTCCTCCTCCTCCTCCTCCTCCTCCTCCCTCCCCTCCCTCCCTCCCTCCCTCTCCTCCCTCCCTCCCTCCCTCCTCCTCTCCTCCTCCTCCTCCTCTCCTCCTCCTCCTGCCTCCTTCTCCTCCGCCTCCTCCTCCTCGTCCTCCTCCGCCTCCTCCTCCTCCTCCTCCTCCGCCTCCTCCTTCCCCTCTCCAACTTCTGGTGGTGGGGGTGGACAAGAGGTTGCGAGGCCGCCTCCCCCCAAGGAGCCGCAACGATTTTGAAATTGTGAATTTTTCATCATGTCGACGTCCTGAAGCTTGGCATTGGGATGGCATCGTGGGCCGCCCGAGCGTTATCGCATTGTCGCGCGCCGCCTCCTCTTGCTGCTGAAACGCGCCGCGCAGGCTGCGAAGGCGCGACCAAGGCGGGCCCGAATCCAAGACGCCATGTGGCCGCCGTGGGTCTCTCCGCCGCGGCGACACTTCACCCTGCGGTCGTTGGGCGACGCGCGCGTCCAGCGCTCCCACACGCACTCCCGCGCGCACTCGTGGCCCCCGATGCGCCCCCCATCCGTTCGACGGCTCGAGCATGGCCGAAGGGGGCCCTGCGTGCTTTCTCACGGGGGGTTGAATCCACAATGGCCCCCTCGCGGGCAGGCGAGCGCTGCCCCTCTGACTCAACAACGAAATTACCTGGCCGCGAAGACTGATAGATTTCTAGTGGGCTCAAAAAAATCAAGACTCCCCAGGGGGGTCTGGGCAGATGCCGGACCGGTGCCGCGGGAATCCGGGGACTCCCAATTTTCATTGCCAGGGGCCACATTTTGACTGCCCGGAGCCAACAGAACAGCACTCCCAGGCCACATTTTGAATGCCCGCCACTTCGTGTTCTTCGTGCTCCCAGAACACATCTCCCAGGCAACATTTTGAACGCCCGGAGCCAACTGTAGGCCACTTCGTATTCTTCGCTTTCCCAGAACACCATTCCCACGTTAATTTTGAATGCCCAAAGCCAACTGTAGGCCACTTCGTGTTCTTCGTGTTCCCAGAACACCACTCCTGCACCATATTTTGATTGCCCGGAGCCAACTGTGGGCCACTTCGTGATCTTCGTGCTCCCTGAAGACAAGTCCTGTGCCATATTTCCAATGCCCGAGCTGAGGCAGGCTAGGCCGAGGCAGGCTGAGGCCGAGGCAGGCTGAGGCTGAAGCTGAGGCACGCCGAGGCAGGCTGAGGCTGAGGCTGAGGCAGGCTGAGGCTGAGGCTGAGGCTGAGGCTGACGCAGGCGGAGGACGAGGCAGGCTGAGGCTGAGGCCGAGGCAGGTTCAGGCCGAGACAGGCTGAGGCTGAGACTGAGGGTGAGGCTCAGGATGAGGCCGAGGCAAGCCGAAGCTGAGACAAGATGAGGCTGAATGGGGGGGGGAATGGGGGAGGGGGGGGGGGGGGAGGCAGAGGCATGCTGAGGCCGAGGCAGGCTGAGGCCGAGGCAGGCTGAGGCTGAGGCTGAGGCGCGCCGAGGCAGGCTGAAGCTGAGGCTGAGGCTGAGGCTGAGGCTGAGGCTGAGGCTGAGGCTGAGGCTGAAGCTGGGGCTGAGGCTGAGGCGGGCTGAGGCTGAGGCTGACGCAGGCTGAGGCCGAGCACGTACGTGGCGCTATTTGCACGGTACCGCGCCGGCACGCAGCACGACGCGCATCGAACTGTGCACCGCGCGCACGGCACGCACGCGCACGCGAAAGAAGCACCGCGCAACACCGCGCCCGCAACTCCAGACACACTACATCACAAATTCAACGTCGGCTGCAGAAGCGGCGGTGCGTTCGCGGCACCTCGCGTGCGGCGCCGCGAGGAAACGCCACAACCTCGGCGCCGACCGCGGGGCGCCGCGCGAACGGCACAACCCGCGCTGCACCGCGCACGCGGCACAGCGCGCAACGCAGATGCCCAACTTGGGGTGCACGTCGGCAACGTGACAGCAGCTGATGAAAAAATCTCAACAACAAAAACAGAAAATACAAAAAACATCTGGCGGGGGATTTACAAAATCGTTGCCAAAATCGGCTTGGGGGACGGGGCCTCATGAAAGAGGCCCATCACAGCCCGCTGGCAGGCGGCGCGATGCGCGCCCCAGCGCCCCACGTGCGCTGTGCCGTGTGAGAGGCCAGCGTCGAGCCGTTCTCTTCCGAGCGCCGCCCGTGCTGGAGATCGGCTGCGCCCGGTTCTCCAGGAGGCACCCGGTTCTCCGAGGAGGCCCAGCTGAGCGGCGGGGACGGGCGGGTCCTTCTGCGCGAGAGGGCACAGCGGCCCCACGTGTGCTGGGACTGTCGCTGGCCGCCGGCGTGGCACACCGCGTGAGGAGGGAGCCTGTTTTTTTTGTTCCCCATATCCTGGGATGGGGTTCTTGTTGCTACTTGGACGCCTCCTCCTCCTTCTCCTCCTCCTCCTCCTCCTCCTCCTCCTCCTCATACCCAGACTTACTCATACACCGGCTTACTCGCACCCAGACCTAATCATACTCAGACTTCTTCATGACACAGTAAGCTCACACGCACCCAAAGCCATACCCAGTCATAGTCATACCCACTCCCACTCGTACTCGTGTACATTATTTGCGGTACAGCTCGTTTCCTCCCACTTGGAATTACTCATGCTCAGATATACTCATACCCAGACTTGCCCATACACAAACTTACTAATGCTCAGACCTACTCATACTTAGACTCACTCACACTCGGACTTACTCATGCTGAGACTCACTCATATCCAGACTTACTCATACTCAGACTCGTTCCCAGACGTACTCCTACACAGACTTGCTCTTACTCAGACCTACTCATACTCAGACCTTCTCATTGTCTGACTTCTCAACACACAGCAGATTGTCAAGATGTCTCATGCGGGGCGCTGGTTTCAGCACCTCCAAGGGGAGCTGCTAGGGGTGTTTTCACGGTCCTGTTCGCAGCAATTTTGTGGGGATGTCTCAGGCGGTTTGCCTGTTTTCTGTCTCAGGCGGGGATGTCTCAGGCGGGGCGCTGGCTTCAACATCCCCAAAGGGAGCCGCCAAGGGGTGTTTTCACGGTCGCGTTCGCAGCAATTTTGTAGGGATGTCTTAGACAGTTTGCCTGTTTTCTGTTTCCGCATCCTTGGCTATCAGAGCAGATTCTGAGGATGTCTCAGGCGGGGCGCTGGTTTCAGCACCCCCAAGGGGAGCCGCCAGGGGTGTTTTCAAGGTCCCGTTCGCAGCAATTTTGTGGGATGTCTCAGGCGATTTGCCTGTTTTCTGTATCAACATCTTTCGCTTTCGGAACAGATTTGGAGGATGTCTCGAGCGAGCCGCTCATTTTCACTCCCCAGGTGGGCCAGCTTTTGAGGATGTCTCGATCGGTTTGCCTGTTTGGGTGGCCAGACTCGTGGGCACATATTCTCCTCAGGATGCCACAGGACGCTCCAACAGGCTCCAGGAGGCCCCAGGAGTCCACATGAGGTCCCAGGAGGCCCCAGGAGGCCACATGAGGTCCCAGGAGGCATCAGGAGGCCACAGAAAGACTCAAGAGGCCACAGGATGTCCCAAGAGGCTCCAGGAGGCCCCAGGAAGCTCCAGGAGGCCTCAGGAAGCCACAGGAGGCCCCAGGAGGCCACAGGAAGCGCCAGGAGGCCTCGGAAGGCAACAGGAGGCCCCGAGAGGCTCCAGGAGCAGGAGGCCTCAGAAGGCAACAGGAGTGGCTCCAGTCCCAGGTGTTCTACGTATGCTCCTATATATTGGGCCTCACCTGAAGCACGAATGCTTGATATACGTATGTTTATATAGGTTGTCAGGCACGCTGTGGGCAACCCACGTGGCGCAGCTGCTCACCACACCCGCAGGTGCGATTTCGCGCGCTGCGCCATTTCGACCAGCCGTCGGCCCCTCTCCTTCCTTACTCTTCGGCGCTTGTTCCGAGGCCCCCTTCCTCCCCGAGACCTATCCACCGGGTCATCTCTTCCAAGAAGCCCCCCTCTCATTTGGAAGCCCGGCCCACGCCCTCCCTGCGCCCCCGCCCTTGCTCCCCACCGCCCCCGCCATCTCGAGCACATGCCAACCTGGAGCAGAGATCCGTGGATCCAGCGCAAGAGTAGACAGGAGACAGGGGAAGGGAGGCGGGAGGAGGAAGCAGGAGGAGGAGGCTGGGGGAGGAGCGAGGGGTGAGGAGAAGGGGGTCAGGAGGAGGAGGAGGAGGAGGAGACAGGGAATGGATCAGAGAGGAGGCAGGAGGAGAAGGCAGGGGAAGGGAGGAGGGAGGAGGAGTGAGCGGCAGATCCACGGCTGGTAGCAAGCACCCCCGAAACGCGAGGCTCATACCGCCTGGATTGGCCTCGGAGCGCGCCAAAAGGTCGCACAGCAACCAGACCCGTCGCCGATCCACCCGTCGCTGTTCCTCGAACTCCGACCGACCCACCACCCGACCGCGCCCCGTCCTCGTGTCGTGGCGCGGTGCATTGTGTTGTTCCGTTCCAGCCCTTGGAACCCCTGCCCTGGCGCCCGTGCAGACTCCATAGTGCAAGCTGACATTCTGCCAGCTGCGTGCCGCCTTTCGCTAACAGGCTCCTTACTTCGTCGGCCTCGCACGAGGGGCAGCGAAGGGGGGGGAACCAGCTCAATTGGGGGGGAACCAGCGACCTAGAATCGGCGATACACGCCGATAGATCGGCGATAGGCCCCCCAATAGCGAATTCGCATGGTCCTGGGCGGGGTGGGCTATCGGCCCCTTGCCGGCGATCAGTGGGCGATTGGGGTCGATTCGCCCCCCCCCCTGAGCCCAACCCCCGTAACGTGTTGATGCCCGATTGCCTTGCAAGTGAACTGGCTGGGGCCTGAAGAAAAACTCTCAAACGACTTCCAGGGCGGGCTCAAATTCTCGGCGATCTGTTTTTTTCAATCCTGGCAATGGTCCCGGATGGCGGCTCCTGGGCCCCGTTCTCGGGGCCCGCGGGGCCATCACAAATGGATCTGGGAGCCGGGGCCACAAACCAGCCCCCGGGAAGGGATCGGGACCTCCGGGACCTCTGGGGCCTACAGTCGGGGCCCTGAAGAAGGAACCCTTTTGGTTGGGGAGGGGCTCCGCGTTCCTGAAGTGTTTCACAGCTTGCCTCAGGTTTCCCTTTTATGTTTTCGATCGGAAATCGAAGTTTCACTTATGGGAAAAAGGGGCCTCGTTCCTCATTTAGGGTCCCTTAGGTCAACGCCCCGACTGTATCGTTGCCCCTGACCGGGATCCCCCCGCCTCGCGCGCCACCCCTCCCCCGGCCTGCGCCCGCCGGCCAAGGAGCAGAGGCCCAGGCCAGCGCCCGCTTCCGCCCGCTTCCGCCCCCCGCGCGCGGGCCTGCCCCGCCCGCCCGGCCGCGCGCATCTCCCCTCCCCGTCTTTCTCGCCATCGCTCGGACGTCCATTCCCCGCGCAGCTTTCGGTGTCGCGCGCGTGTTGTTCGCGGCATCGATCCAGGGTGCTCCTCAACGATCCCCGCCGAGAGAGCATGCGCACCAGGGCCGAACCGAGACGGTGTTTTTTTTGCTTTCGTTTTGCTTTCGTTTTCCTTCGCTTTGTCTCCAATCCGCCCATACCGCAACACGAGGTCGAAACGAAAGACGGCCCACGAGATCGCCCGAATACCGTTCAGGTCCAGCCCTGATGCATCCTCCTCCTCCTCCTCCTCCTCCTCCTCCTCCTCCTCCTCCACCTCATCCTCCTCCTCCTCCTCCTCCACCTCCTCCTCCTCCTCCTCCTCCTCCTCCACCTCCTCCTCCTCCTCCACCTTCTCCTCCTCCTCCTCCACCTCCTCCCTGCGAGGGGCGACAACGACGACGAGGGCGAGGACGACGAAGCGCGCCCGACCGCCGACGCCGACGCCGACGAACGACGACGAACGACGACAACGATCACGACGGACGACCTGCGCCCGTCCACCCTTCCCTTTCTTCTGATCGACTGCCCGTCCGACCGCGCCACGCCTCCCCGCCTCACACCTCTTCGCTCTCCCCGACCGTCCGTCCGTCCGGCCGCGCCCCCCCCCCCGCCCACCCCCCGCCCCCGCCTGTCCCGTCCCCCCCGAGGGAGGCCGCCGAGAGCCAGAGGCCCCCGTCGTGCTTGCTTGTGCGACGGGGAGCGTTCGCCTCCACCCCCGACCTCCACCTTCCGTACCCCGGACCTTCCCGGAGGCCCGAAGCATGTCCTCCGAGCTCATGGAAGCCCGACGTGGACCCAGGGACCCCCGTCGTAGAGGACGAGGCGCGGCGGGCGAGGGGCGGAGGGTCTGGCAGAATGAGGGGCCCCGCCCCAGCACTTCTTCCCAGGCCCTCGCTTTCGTCCGCCCCGAGCCTGTCGCCCTCGGCCTCGCTCTGCCGGCGCCGGGGCCCGCCTGGCTCTTCGCCCGCATCCACTTCTCGCGCTGCGCCTCGCGGAGAGGCCCGCGGAGCGTCCCCCCTGGCCCATGGGACAACCCCCCTGCGCTGCAGCTCCGCAAAGTGGGCCCCCCCTCGGGACAGCGGCGGCACGGAGAACGAGGAGGAGGAAGAGGAGGAGGAGGGCCAGGGGAGCGCAGCTGGATCGGGCGGAGGAGCCGCCGTTGGCTCAGCCGCCACCCCCCCCCGCCTGCATCGCAGCCTTCCGAAAGCCGCCCCGGATGGCGTCTCGAGCGCGTCGCTTGCATCATCGAGCCGGCGTGAGATCGAACTCCACCCAGCACCGCTAGAAGAGAAAGTATAAACAAAAGCCTGCTCGACCCGCGAGCTCTGGAAAGGGATGAAAGGGATACATATATACATATATATATATATAAGTATATACATATATATATAGAGAGAGAGAGAGAGAGAGCTGCCCAAACTTGGGCAAGTGGCGGTGACAATGCTGAGGATATCCACCGTGATGAGACCGTGCTAAGGGCTGTGTCAGTATGCGCTGTGTCATGCTGTAGCGTGCCGTGCTGAGCTGTGCTCTGTTATACTGTGTTGAACTGTGCTGTGCTCTTTTGTGTTGTGGATCCGCTCGTCTTTGGCATCTGCATCTTGACCGAACCGATCTGGATCTTTCGCTCGAGCTGCCCGACTCACTGGTCTTCCCAGAGTTGGTTGTCGTCGAAAGGGGCGGGGCGCTTAACCAGCTCGAGCTCAGGGTCCCATGTAGTTTCGAAGTGGGACACACCGCCAGTGGGCGCAGGGCGCGTGGACGCGCCACGGGATGTGTGAGGGGCGCACCAAGGAAGGAGCCAGGGACGTGCCAGGAGACGTGTGAGAAGATGTGCCATAGACCATAGACGTGCCGGGGGCCTGCCTCGTGACGTGCTACGGAGCGTGCCAGGGGACGTCATGCCGGGCAGCGTCCCAAGGGACGCGCTAGGGGACCTGGCAGGGGACGCGCCACGGAGCGGGCAGCGGAAGCTGCAGAGGATGAGCCAGGAAACACGCCAGACGACAAGGCAAGACACGTGCCACGGGACGCGCAAGTGGAGGTGCGCGGGGACGTGGCAGTGGATGCGCCAGGGGACGTGACGTGCCAATGTGAGCGCGAGTTGACACGCCAAGGAACGTGACAAGGGAGGTGCCAGGAGATGCGCCACGGTACGTACTAGGGGAGGCGCCGCAGACGTGCCAGGAGACGCGCAACCCGAGGATGCGCCAAGGGACGCGCAAGGGGACGTTCCACAGAACGCGCCAGGGGGGCAAGCCAAGCGGCGACCCGCCTTGCTCTGTAAGACTTCTCGGGCGGATCCGCGCTCCCAGGGCCACGACCCCTCGTCACTTTCACGGGGCCTGCGCTCCAAGAGTCACGGTCCCTGGCACGTAAATCACGACGGGTCCGAACTCCCAGGGCCCCGAAGCCTTTTCAAGCCACGCTTGATCCGAGCTCCCAGCGCCGCAGTCCGTATTACATTACAGTCGGCTCGCGATCCCGATGCCACGATCCCTCGTAACTTTCATGGCGTCCGTGCTCCAAAGGCCATGCCCACTCGAAACATACGATCCGTCCGCGCTCCTAGGGCCGCGACCCCTTGCAGATTACTCGGCATCTGCGCTCCCATTGCCACAATACGCTGCGTCCGCACTCCCAAAACCACGATCCTCACCGATAGGCGCCGAGAGGCGTCCTGTGCCTTTTGAGGTCTCCGGACCTTGTTATCAGCAGTCCAGAAGTTTGAACGCGCGGGGCGCGACAGCCTCAAGAAGAAGGCACGCACGGCGTCTTGTTGTTCACATGTTTGGGTGACGTTCCTTTCAATTTCAGCACGCCCGTCGCGAGGAGTTCGCGCAGAACGACCCGTACCGATTTTTTCCCAACCATTCCTCGGCTGGGTCCTCGTACATTTATTTCACTGGATCCGCGCTCCAAGAGCTACGATGCCTTGAAACTGACTCTGGATCCGAACTCCCAGGGCCACGGTCCCTGGTCAATTTCAATGGGTCCTCGCTCCGGGAGCCACGAACCCTGGTAAATTACGATGGGTCCGAACTCCCAACACTACGATGCCTTTAAAATTACGCTTCCTCCGCGCTCCCAACGCCGCAATCCGGAATCAATCACGCTGGCTCGCGATCCCAATGCCACGCTCCCTTGTACATGTTCCGCGTCCGTGCTCCTAAGGCCACGGGCCCCCCTAAATTACGCTGCGTCCGCGCACCCACACCACGATCGCTTGTAAATTACGCAGGGCCCACACTCCCAGGGCATCCAGAGGCGCCGAGGGGATTCCGGTGCCTTATGGGGTCTCCGTCTCCGCACTCAGGTATCCGTCGAAGATTCTGAGCGCGGGGCGTGCCATCCTGGAGCGGGCACGCACAACATCAATATTGTTTCACCTATTCTGTGAAACATGGTCGATCCACGAACCCGTTCAGGTACATAGGCAACGGGTGATGGCCATTCTGAGAATATCCATGGTGACAACCCCGTGCCAAGGGCTGTGCTGTCCTGCGCTGCGTTGTGCCATGCTGAACTGCTGTCTTCGTACTGTGTTAGAGTGTGCTGTCGTCTATTGCGTCATGAATCTGGTCGTCCCTGTCGTCCGCATCTTGATATTAACCATCACTAAACGATGACCTTGGCCACAGAAAGATAACCCTGGGCACAGCCCCATTCCAGAAGAAAATCTAGATACATATCTATGCACATATCTATATATATATATATATGTAGGTAGATACACGGATATACTTCGGCACACACGTACGGAGGATTTTGCGGAAAGCAAGGGTCTGCGGACTCCGTTTTAGAGGATCCGATATGATGGGCGCAGCGTCCTCGTGCGGGCACGCACAAGACGCGTTTGCTCCTTCGAAATGGCTCTGGGGGACAACTCTACAGACTAGAAGAAAACCCTGGGCCCTGGGCCTAGGCCCTTTCTGGGAGCAACATATCCACAAAGTCTGAGCCTGGTCCCCGATCCAAGGAGAAATGGGTATGGACGCCTGCCCGCCCGCGCCTGGCGCGCAAACATCCACATCCGCCGATGCTCGAGATCATGGGGCAAGACTCCACAGCGGTGGGTACGAATTTTACGGTGGACATTTCGGGCAGATAAGGAACCGCCTTCGAGGGTGCGGAGTCGAGCCGGTCATTGCCACGTGCAGACGTCGGAACACATCATCGAATCGATCGAGTCGTGGACAGCCTTGGGCCTTTCAGCACCGAAGATCCGCTTACACCGCCCCCGTTCCCCGCACCACTTTACGGAGGCACCCTGTCGCGAGACCTGTGTTCGTCTAGGCCCCCAAGGCCGGGGAAGGAGAATTTCCAGCCACGCGGCCTTGTTCAACTCTTCGAGGATCTCTCTCTCGCTCTTGCCCTGCGCCTGCAGCGCCGGGGCCAACGCCAGGAACTCCGCGTGCCTCGGAGGGGCTCGATGCACACACCGAGTCGACTTATCGGCCATGGCACCCGGTGTAGATGCAACTTGACGTGTCCCGAGAAGCCAGGCCTCTTACGGCAGGTTCACGTCGCGATGGCGTCGGCACTGGCTTCTGACGCCGCGTGGATGGTTCAGCGTTGCGCAATCGTGGCTGCCCGATACCGCATATCGTTCGACATCTGCCGATTCGGAACCACTGGCGGCGCTCTTCCGCCGAGGAAGATGAGCCAATCTCCCGACTCCTCGAAGGCGAGGCCAATGTTTGGAGCGCTCGACCCAGACCCGCGACGTCTCAGTTTTGATCACGCAACGTGGACCCGCAAGAACCGGTGGCGAGTCGCGTCTGTGCTCGCGCCAAGGCCGGTGCACCCCGGCTCTGAGGAAACCAAAAGGTACTGACACCGCTACTCTCTGGACCTCTCCCGGGGCGCGCTCTGACCAGGATTTCGAGGCGGATCCAGCGGTGGCGACGAGGGCCTCCAAGGAGGCCCAAAATGGAGAAAACGGGCGGGCGACGACGGAGGCCCAGGAGGCCCAAAAAGGGGAAAACGATGGGAGGGGAGGGGCAGGGGTACCCATTCCTCCTCTGAGGCTCGCTTCTCGGAGGAGGGGGAGGAGGGGGAGGAGGAAGAGGAGGAGGAGGAGGAGGAGGAGGAGGAGGAGGAGGAGGAGCGAAAGCGGGGTAGGTCATTCACGCTCTGATGCAGGCCACGAAAATCGCCGTGGGCGTGCAGGCCCCGGGGAGGGAAAAGTGCCCGTCGTTCATATTTCTGATCGTGCTCCGTTCTAATTTTTTTCTCGTTTCGAATTGTTCCTGGCCCCCTGGGTGGCCAGGAAGAGGCCCAGGACATAAGAAGTAGAAGTGAAAAGATCATGGCCCCCCAAAAAATTGAAAGAACTCTCGGGAGATTGGAAATGAACCATGTGTACCTCAAACCTTCCGCAGCGAGATGGTCACGACGCGAGGAGGTCCGTGCCCAGATGTCCAGAACCAACCCCGTGGCGTCTCCAGGAAAGGTGCTGGCCCTCCGCCCCCTCTTCCCCCTCGTTCCCCTCCTCCCCATCCTTTTCCTCCTCCTCCTCCTCCTCCTCCTCCTCCTCACCCTCGTCCTCCTCCTCCTCCTCCTCCTCCTCCTCCTCCGCCGCCTCCTCCTCCTCTTCCTCCTTTCCCCTTTCCTCCTCCTCCTCTCTCCTCCTCCTCCTCTCCTCCTCCTCCTCCTCCTCCTCCTCCTCCTCTCCTCCTCTCCTCATCCTCCTCCTTCTCCGCCTCCTCCTCCTCTTCCTCCTTTCCCCTTTCCTCCTCCTCCTCTCCTCCTCCTCCTCCTCCGCCTCCTCCTCCTCCTCCTCCTGCTCCTCCTCCTCCTCCTCCTCCTCCTCCTCATCGACGCTAATCGACGCTAACTCGCGGCTATCCCATCGACTACCCGACGCTCATCGATACTAGTGCCCTCTAAAGACGGAGTAATGTGGGTATACCAGGCTTCAGTGATTTGCTTCCGAGAGTTGATTGGGCGGCGCGAACATGGGGACAGGGGGAGGGAGGAATATTCTGAGAAGAAGACTGCTTCTCAGAGGGTGCCGGCCTCACATCTATAGATGAGGCCCAGCTTCTGATAAGGCTTTCCCACTCCCCCTACCCCCCCCCCCTTCTGCGCGTGGCCGATTTATGGGACGCACGAGAACATACTGGTACTACGAGTCCTCCTCGGAGGCGTGTGTCCGACCCGAACATGTAGTACAACCATCCTGTAGTATTTCGTTTCCCGATCGGTACGGCCAAAAAGCGCCCGCCACGGAGCTTATCCTATAAGATTTCTCGGCGCGCGCGTCGCCCCTGGGGGGGGGGGGGCGACGCACACATAGTATCAGTGGCCGAGAATCCCCGACACGAGCCAAAGCTTTTCTTGGTCATGCCACGGGGGCGACGGCTCGAAGCGCCAGCGGGCGGCGGAAATCCGCCGCCCGCCCCCCCCCCCCCCGCGCCCGCAGCAACAGAGGCGGCATGAGATGGTGGAACGAGGAGAGAACATAGCACCTCCACCTCCATCACCGCAGCTGTGCCGCCAGGCGAGGCACAGAAATAAGGAACAGAACTTTATGCACCGATGCTGTTTTCCGGTCCCGCACTGAGATTCGCAAAAGAAAACTGATTCTGGTGTATATGGCACCCTGGTGTCTACATTTTTGGTTGTTTCCACGGGACAACGGGGAAAATCAAGTACACACCACACCACCCCGACGTCGTCCCCGACCCTCAAAACTTCCTGGGATGGAACAACAGCCCGCCACTGGTAATGCATATGCTCCAGCTTCCGAAGAAAGGCGTACAATTAGGTCGGGCCTGTCCCCCTACAGGGGGATTTCCGACGAAAAATAAAAGATACCACAAAAATACTTCAAAAAGGTAAAAAATACTCGAAAAAAAGAATCCCCTGACTAGGTTTGATTATTTTTTTTGATCACGTTGGGGGTATTTTTTTCGTCAACAATCCCCCTGTAGGGGGACAGGCCCGACCGAAGCGTGCAATCTCAGAACGTCATCGAGCAGTGGGCACGCGCCGAACCCGTCGCTCCTCTGGCCAGGCGGGGCGCTCTGTCCTGGCAGACATGCCCGGGGCGAGCCTCGAGGCCCGCCGCGGCCCGGAGCCTCCCCGGGAGGCCCATGCGGAGCGCGAGCAGACCACCAGCAGCCACCGGAGCTGACGAACGAACAACACACACCCACACCCACAGGGGGGTCGTTGGGAGGAGGACTGGCTATGGGTATGGGCGCGGGTCGTCGGACCCTGGGGAAGGCTCCCGTCCGAGCGGGGACCCCCATCCGACAACACGCACCCATAGCCCTCTCCGACCCCCCTTATGGATATGGGTGTGTGTGTTGTTGGTTCGTCAGGAGCTGCTGCCCCGTGGCTTTTCGACCCTCCCCCTCTCTTTTTCCCAATCAGTGCTGGCATATAGCGGAAATGGAAAGATTTGGCGAGGATTTCCCGCCGATTTTGGTAGCCGGCTGGGTTCCCGGGTTCCGGGTTCTCGGGTTTCCGGATATTGGTTCCGGGCCGATTTCGGTGGGTTCTGGGTTCCTGCTAGGCTCCCGGGTTCCCGGTCGATCTCCCCAGCGAAAACCATCCACTGATTGGGGTTTTTCTCTGGAGTGATTTCTTCAGGACCTGCCGCCCCAACCGTTCCGCCTCGTTTTCGATACTGATCCACGTGGGTGTCCTTGGATGTGCGCAAAGTTTCCCTAGGTTTCGATGGATTCTTCCGCACATTCCGCGGAGGGTCGGAAGGTATGGAAGGCGGAGGTGGAGGGGAATACAGTCGAAACTGATAGTAAGGATGCGCGATACGGATGCAAGACCCTTGGACGCCCATGCGAAAGCTCGACGAGCGGGACTGGCCATCGAAAGCGGTTCAGGAGGGACCGAGGAGGCAAGGATGTCAGGGTACCCTCGAGGAAATTGACCATCCCTATCATCGGCTCCGGCTGCAGGGGGTCGAACACAGAATTGACTTGCCCCAAATCCGATAGTGTTATCCCCACCGACTCCGCGACAAGCATGCGCAGGATGCTCGGTAGATCTGCGGAGCATGTGACCAGATGTGTGCAGATTCGACGAACATCGGAGGTGGATAGACCTCCTACCCTGACACGTCGATTAGTGAATTGGCCGTTTTCGCTTCGCGAGAGGGCGTCGCGGCCGTCATTTTTGGCGGGTCTGAGTCCGTCGGTTTCGGTCCTAGGTCGGTTTCCCAAAAGGGAGGTTTACTAAAGGGAGGTTTGTCCACCGCCGAGAGGGGGGGGGGAGGAGAAGGACGAGGAGGAGGAGGAGGAGGAGGAGGAGAAGGAGGAGGAGGAGGAGGAGGACATGCATTCTGTTGTCGATCCCCTGTGCTCGAGCTCTCGGCTCGTGGCTCGGCGCTCCGGCGGCCGTCCGGGACGCTTCGGGGCACCCCCCGCAGTGCGCTCTCGGCGAAGCACGGCCGCTGGAAGGCGCCCCTGTGGCTCTGGGAAAACCGCCGAGGACAGCCGAAAGCGTCCGCGAAGGACAGCTTCGAGCCTCGAGCCCGCGGGAGCCCCGTGGAGGGTCGGAGCTCGAAGAGAACTGCAGCGTCGTAACAGAGCAACTCGACTGGAGCACGTGGGGCCCACTTCTGGAGCAGGGACCGACCGTCCCGGCATTCCTAATAGCCCTACCACGAACATGTTCCTGGAACCCCAAGCATGCTCTAAGAGCAAAACCGGTGCTCTTAGAACATGAACCCGATGTGTTGAGCCAAGACAGTCCCAGCCAGGAAACGGTCGAAGAACATGCCGTGGAAACCACGAAAGGCTCTCAGAACATCCTGCGGTGGGGCCGCAGGCGAGCCGGGACGCCTCGCCACTGCTTGAGCTTCCGAGCCGCATCGATCTGTGGTGACCCCGGGGCCCGAGGCTGGGTGAAGAAGACTAGGGGGCCACATGCGAACCCTGCCCCAGCCTCCCCCTCAGAAATCGTGGGGGGTAGGGGTAGGGTTCGCATTTGGCCCCCTAAAGACGCCCAGCGCGAACGGGAATCGAGGCTCGAGGCTCGAGGCTCGAGGCTCGTGGATGCCATGACAAGGGACACTCTAACAGTCCGATCCTCGAATTAAACATGTGCTCAACACGTCGGGGAAATGGCCCAAACATGTTTCAAGCCTGCTTTTTATGTTTACACAAAGTTTAACACATGTTCTCGACATCTGGAAATGATTTGGCAACACGCTTCCTCTCCATTGATCCTCCTCCACAGGTCGAGGCCCCTCCCCGGTGCCCGGGCACGCTGAAGTCGAAGATCCTCGGCTCGGCGGGCGCCGGCAGCACCAGCTCGGCGCCTGCCCGCGGGGCGTCCAAAGCAGGGGTGCTTGGTCAGCCAGGTCACCACGTTCGCGCCCCGCGCCCCGCGATGCGCGGTCAGCTTGGCAGACGTGCACGCGAGGCGAGGAGATCACGACGCAACATGCTCTGCCACGTTCGGCCGCCCAGGGGCTCGCCCGGGGCCGTCCAAAAACAGGTCGGGATGAGAAGCTGGCCCTGCGGAAAAGGCCGGGACTTCCAGGGACCCCGTCTTGAGAAAATCAGAGCCATCGGATGTCTCGGTTCGCGCCATCGCGCTCTTGCGCCGCCCCCTCAGAGAACCGCGACGCGCCACGCGCGATGAGCTCCGCGCCCCCGCGGGTGGCGAGACGTGTCGCAGCACATGCCCGGGGACGAGCCCAAGGACGGCCCGCCCTGCCCTGTGAGTCTCCTCCAGTGGATCCGCGCTCCAAGAGCCACAGTCCCTGGTAAACTACGATGGGTCCGAACCCCCAGCGTCACGATGCCCTGCAAACTACGCCGATTCGCGCTCCCAGCGCCGCCATCAGTGTTACACTACGCCAAATTAGCGATCCCAGCGCCACGATCCCTGGCAAACTGAACTGTGCCCATGGCCCAAGGGCCACGACCACCTGTGAACTACGCTGCACCCGCGCTCACTGCCACGCTGCCCTGTCAGTCACCCTGCGCCCGCGCTCCGCGGGCCACGCTCCCTCGCAAGACACGCGGGGCCCGCGGCCCCAGAGCACCCAGGGGCGCCCAGAAGGAGGAGGAGGAGGAGGAGGAGGAGGAGGAGGAGGAGGAGGAAGAGAAGCAGCAGCAGCAGCAGGAGGGGTCTCCGCGCTCCGCCCGTCCTCTGGGGCTGGAGCGCGGCGCGCGCGCAACCTGGCAGCGCTTCCCCCCAAAAATCCTGCACGGCCCCTCGAGCGGATTCTTCGCCAGACGCTCAGCACTCTGTTCTTCAACCCTCCCCTCGGTTGGGTCCGTGTTTTGACTTGAGCCATGCTTGCTCCAAGCTCATTCCTTCATCCTGCCTCTATCCTGCTGCCCCTGCCTGCCTCTTACCTCCCACGTGCCTCCCACCGCGCCTCCCGGGGGCCACTTGCGCAGCGGCTCCTGGGAGGTCCAGCGAAGCGTTGTCCCACGCGCATCCAGACTGGACCTCGTGGCTCCCCATTGGGGGCTGCCACCTGCGCAACTGTCGCCGCTTTCGTGGGCATCCGGGTGGTCCAGCGGAGGGGTGCCCTACGCACATCCAGGCTAGGCCTCGCGGCTCCCTGGGGGTCTGCCGCCTGCGGACTGCCGCCACGTTCGTGGGGCCGCTGGGAGGTCCAGCGGAGCGCTGCCCCACGCACGTCCAGACTATACCTCGCGGCTCCCTTGGGGGCTGCCACTTGCGCACCTGTCGCACCTTCCGTGGGATCCTGGGGAGCCCAGCAGAGCGGTGTCCTACGCACATCCAAACTAGCCTCGCGGCTCCCTGGGAAGCTGCCACCTGCGCACCTGTCGCCACTTTCGTGGGCACCTGGGGCGTCGAGCAGCTTGGTGCCCTACGCGCATCCTGACTGGACCTCGCGGCTCTGGGCGGGGCTGACGCCTGGGCAGCTGTTGCCACGTTCCTGGAGAACTCGGAGGTCCAGTCGAGCGGCCAGACTGGACCTCGCGTCTCCCTGGTGTCTGCCGCCTGCGGAGCTGCTGCCACGTCCGTGGGCTCCTGGGAGATCCAGCGGGGTGCTACCCTACGCGCATCCTGACTAGACATCGCAGCTCCCTTGGGACAGCTGCCACCTGCGCACCTGTCGCCACTTTCGCGGGCACCTCGGGGGTACAGCGGAATGGTGTCCTACACGCACCCAGACTGTACATCGCGGCTCCTTTGGGAGCCGCCACCTGAGTAAATGTCGCCACATTCGTTGGCCCCTAGAAGGTCCAGCGGATTCGTGACCTGCGCACATCCTGACTAGACCTCGCGGCTCCCCAGGGGGGGGTCACCTGCGCAACTGTCGCCACGCTCGTGAGATCCATGGAGGTCCAGAGGAGTGGTGTCGTACGCTTATCCACTGCAGACCTTGCGGCTCCCTTGGAAGCCGCCACCTGCGAAATGTTTGATTTGTTCGTGGGCACCAGGGGGGTCGAGCGGATGGGCATTATACGCAAATCCTGGCTATACCTCGCGCAGGGGCTGGCAAAACTCCACCTGCATAATTGTCGCCATGTTCTCAATGCCATCCTTTTTTCTTCCGTGAGTCGTCCAACTCGCGAGCCTCGCATCCAACTGTCGCAATAAATCATGTGATTTATCATGCCATCATCCGTAGCAATGTTGACAACTAGTTCTGCCACTTTATGTAGAACAGTTGGGTACGTCGTAGGGTATTTGACAAGGGAAAGGCACATCTGCGGACCCGACGGTTTGTCGACGATCGGATATTGGAAAGGAGCGCACTCCCCTCGAACATTCTCCCGACTGAGCAGTGGACTTCGATGGTTCTCTCATCGAGAATAATTCCGACATGTTCCTTCGAACATGGTGCCGGGATAACTACTTTACAAAGTAAATGAGATCAACTGGGTGGGCCTGCCAGGTGGGGCCACTTCAGGGAAACATTTCAGCCGTGGCTTGATTTCCGTTGCGACAAAAAGGTGTGGGCTGGCAAGGCTGCGGGCGGCGCACAAAACAAAACCTCAGGCAGCCCCACCTGGCCTCAACAGGCCACGCGTAATCCCAGCTGGCCTCAGCGGGGTGGCCGAATGGACCCAGGCGGTCGCGACACCCCAACCCTGGGTCGCGAGACGCCCCAAGGGCGCTGCCGCAGGCGGCGCCACGGCGCCGAGACCGCCCCGGACTGCCACGGGGGGGGGGGGGGCCTGTTGAGGCCAGCTGGGGCTTCTCGGGAGGCCTCTTAAAGCCAGCAGGGACCACCTGGGGGTAGGGTCTATGCGCAGCCCGTGGCCTTTAACCAGCCTCGAACATATCCCTATCCCTGCGATTGACCAGCCACAAGGCGAAAACCGCCTCAGGGATGCGCCCGCAAACTCAGAGATGATTCCGAAAGTCGGCATCGAGATGAGGGAATACAAAGCACGGGGGTACGGATATGTTCCAAGCCCCTCAGTGGGCCAGTCAGTCTGCCCCCAGGGGAGGGGAGGCAAGCTGGGCGCAATCGCGACCACACCCCTCCCACCCAGCCCTTCCCACTGCGCGACGCTGCAGCGAGAGGAGGTCGAGGAGGAGGAGTGGGAGGTGGCGGAGGAGCAAGGGGGATGAACATGAAGGTGAGGCAGGCGAAGAAAGATGTGGAGGAGGAGGAGAGGGAGGAGGAGGAGGAGGAGGAGGAGGAGGAGGAGGAGGAGGAGAAGGAGGAGGAGGAGGAGAGGAGGAGGAGGAGGAGGAGGAAGAGGAGGAGGAGGCGGAGAGGGAGAGGAATCCAAAGCACGGTGAGCCTGTCAGTCTGCCCCCACCCCCTCCTGTTCGTCCGACCCCGACCGAGCCTGCGGCGCCCTGGGGCGGGGCGGCGGCGGAGGCGCCGCCCTCCAGCGGGCACAGCAGGGAGGCGCGGGGCGGGGCGCCCGGCTGCTCGGGGCGCCGGATGAGCGCCTTTTCCGGACGGGGGGGCAGCTATACATCTTCAGCGCGGGAGAAGGGAAAGTAGGGTTGGATGGGTGAGGAAGAGGAGGAGGAGGAGGAGGAAGAGGAGGAGGAGGAGGAGGAGGAGGAGGAGAGGAGGAGGAGGAGGACGAGGAGGAGGAGGAGGACGAGGAGGAGGAGGAGCAGCATGAGGAGGAGGAAGAAAAGGAGAAGGAGCATGAGGAAAAGGAACAACCGCAGCAGCAACAGCAGCTGCAGCGGGAGAGGAGAGGAAAGAGGAGGAGGGAGAAGAGGAGGAGAAGGAAACGGAGGAGGAGGAGGAGGAGGGATAGGGATAGGGATAGCACCATGACGATGTCAATGAAAGAGAGCAACTACCCCCCAGGCTTCCGCCGCGCAGCCCGTTCAGCTGCGCTTAAAGGCTTGGGGACAACACATCGATGAAATCGGTCCAGGTAGGGCCGCCTCGTATCATTGAGGGAACCAGAACCAAGACACTCTCGCCTGAGCCCCGCTTGCAGGTTGGCCGAAAAGACAAACCCGCAAGCCCCACAGATCCAGACCCCGAGTGACAGGTGAAACAACATACTATGAGATTCATGAGCCCACCACCCAGCTAAGTGTAGCTTCCTTCTTGGCCCCCTAGAGACTACAGAGTCGACGTGCTCTAAGGGTTCACAAGGGGAGTCTAACAACTCGTGGAGGGTGGCCTTCGTGCCACTGCTGCGGCACGTGGAACACTTAAAACCACAATCACTAAGCGTGTGAGCGGTCTGAAACCTGGCCAGGACCGCGGGGGAGGGCGGCGGCGGGGCAGGGTCCGACGGGGCACGACCACCAGGAGCGAGCGCAGAAATCTTCGCATCCTCACGCTCGGGGGCCGCAGCCTCGAGGGTGGCCCTGAGGAGCCTCCGCCTGATCAAAGCAGCACGCCCCTCCACCTCAGCGATCCTAGAACGAACACTGCCTGGCAACCTACACCTCTCAGCAGCCCCCGAAGCGATGGCGCCAGCCACTTCACTACCTCGAAGAAGCCACTCGGGGGTTTGTTTCTCGCACACATCCTTGGCAGCCCGGTGGGAGTTGACATGCAGCACGACGATCTCGCTGGGGCCCCTGTGCTTAACCAGGATCCCGATCTCCGCCCACAGCCCACTCATCTCACTCTTGCCTGGACTCAAATACTGCTGAGCGTATCATCCACGCACAACAGTCTCATTATCAGAAATGTACACTGTCGGGCCAGCTGACCACCTGATGGCGAGCTCCAAACACCGCAGCTCCCCTCGCGGTACAGATTGAACTCGTCATGTGAGCGGCCCAGCTATATTGGGCCCGATGGTCATGGTGATCGGGTCAGTCATCACTGCCAGGCCGAGGCCGACTCTCCTCAGCGAAGGAAACCGACTTTCTGGACCACCCGACGCATCACCAAAAATGAGCAAAGGTTGAGATAGAGAACCAATCCCTAGACACTCAGCTCCGACCGCGTCCTGGAACAGATCCACACCTGTCCAATCCTCTTAGCTGCCGATGGGGCAGCAGTCATGCGCCGTGGGGCCGAGCCTCGATACCACAAACACGAATCGCTGTCCCCTTGCGCCAGCGCAGCGGGCACCAGCTTGTCTGAGTCGGAATGCGCCTCGGAGTCCTTGTTGGCACTGCATAACCAAGCACGATGCTTCATGTCCTCTGGCGCCTGCTTGCATCGCAGGCACAAGTTGGACTTGCAGATCCCCGCCTCGAACTTCCTTGACCGTGTCCAACACCCCCCAGTACTGATCGTCAGCATGAGCTCCGCCAGCTGATGACCATGTGGGCCTGCGCGGAGCCTGGTGAGCAAACGACGAAGATAATCGTTGTCAGCTCCCAGCTCCAGACCAGCCCCGTGATGCAACAAGGCTGCCTCTCGCCACTGCTGGTGATCTAAACTCTGCCCAAAATCGCACAGCAAGTCGGTCGTGTCAATATGCTGCTGGTCGATGATGCTGCCGGGGAAGATCCAATCAACTGGCTCCAGCCCGAACTCGCCAGGTCGGCACCAATGTGATGGCGACTTGGGATCCCACCCCGCATTCACCAAATACGTAACTACTGCCGAAATTGGCCCACCATGGATAGATCTGCTTCGTTCATTGATATCAAGACCGCGAACCTGCTGGACTACATCGTCCCACACTCTGCGAACACCTGCTCGAATCTGCGGGTAATCAATCCATGTCCGTAACCGCTGATTCAAACATAGCTGCGGTAGCCGCGCACCTGGGTCCTGATGCGGGGCGCGGACATCAAGTAGCGTCTGAAGACACCTTCCTCTCTGATGCGCCCCTGACACCGCACCTAACTGCCTCCGAAGCTGCTGCAGACGCCACCCAAATGTGCCGTGAACATGATGAGCGTATGTCGCAGCAGCTTGCGGCCCCGCAAACTCAATCGTCTTCGTCGTCTCATAGCTCTTGGAAGCGAAGGCATGGCGCCCCAGCTTCTGGTTGCAGGCTGTAGCGTTGAGAGTGCGAGTCCGCCGAGAAGACCGTGCTACTCTGCGCCCACCCCCCCAGATCAACTCCGAGATAACTCACCTGCAGAACCGCTTGGATATCTATTCCTTTTTTGCAGCAGAACTTTGGACATGTGCTTAATGTCGTTCATTGTGTCACAAAGAGTCACGCGCTTAGGTGCCAGCTGGATGCCAGCTCCAACAACCTGATCTCGAACCAGAACAACTCCTGAAATGATAGACTTGCGCACTGCAGCTCGAGAACCCTTATGCCCAATATACAAGCCATCCACCCATACACGCTGGGAGGATGCCACTCTCGCCGTGCGCAGCCTATCAAGGATGAAGTGGGTGAGGCGCCTCCCGATACGCACTCCATTCCTCAATCCTTGAATGATGCTCCTGGTGGGCCGAAAAGGTGCTGCATGTGCCCCACATTGCGCCAATATTATCGGCGCCATGCAGAGTTGGACTTCCAACAGCAGCAACGCAACGCCAGGGAACCCCAGTCGAATAGCCGCGTCAGAAAGGTTGCTCCACCTGATCATATCATACAATGATTTGAGGTCTAACAATGCGCACCCATTGGAAACACCAAGTTTGACGCACAACTCTTGAACGACTGCCTTCAAAAAGGCTCACTGCAACGCCGAATTGCCTGCTACCGCCGCGCCCCACTCCGTGGCCGTGTCGAAAGACCAGCAGTTGGTGTGGGGCTCCCGAACGAGGGTGTACAAACGGCAGACGATCGGCAACGCTCCCTATGATTCGGTCCCCACCTGCCTTCTTGGGTAGAAGCCGCCCCAAAACACACAGCAATTGAGTCGGCCATGTACCCGCATCTTCAACTAGATTGAGAATACCTGCTAGAGCTTCGTTACCTTCTGGCGGCAATCTTTGAATATCCGACGGCGTCAGTTGGTCGACTCCAAGTCCTGCTTTAGCTTTCATGCGGGCAGCCGCCGACCTTATCTCGTCGCCGTCAATGGGGGCTAGCAACTGCATGCGAGCCCACTCCCTCACGTTGGCAAGCGCGGTGCAGATCTCGTCGATGCTGAATTCGGGGGTGACACCAAAGATCGTGCCACTTAGTTGATTTGGCATCAATCACATCCTTCGGATGGAACAGGTAACTACCATTGTGAAATAGTTCGTCTTGAGCCGTCGGCAGATCTTTGATGCTCTTGCGCGGCGCCCCAGACGCTTCCGAAGACGAAATCCGTTCTTTAAGCTCTGAAAGTGAATGTCGAAGAGCTTTACTAGCAGCACGCTTCGCAGCGCGCTGTGCTACCTGCAGGAAGCCGTCGAAACTTCTCCCAGCGAAATGGAGATTACTGCTCAAGAAGGTCACCCAATGCTCCCAGTCCTCGCAATCGTTGGTCGGTAATCGGCCCCGAGCCTGATGCCAAGCTCACGAAGATATATCAGTTGACGGGCTCCATTACCTCTTTCCCGATGCCTCGATACTTTCACCAGAACCTGAACAACTCGCGACCACCAGTGGGCCACCTTGTCTTGTAAGGGAGCCTCGCGGAAGGTGGCCGCCTGCTGTGCGCGCTCCTCGCGAAGATGTGGGTCAGCAGCGCGTCAAACCGAACTAGGCGGTAGACCGTGATGACTGGATATCGTAGCTTCCAAGGTGGAGACCCATCCAGCGCAGCGCCGACACGCGGTGACATGCGGCCCCGCAACTCGCACCGCTAGCAAATCATGAATGGCAGACCAATGTGTGCGTGTAAACTTCATTGCTTTGGGACGGTATGAAACTGGACCCGAAGCGAGTTTGAGCCAAAAGCCAACAGTCCGATGGCACTTGGAACCCAGGGTTCCTGGGCGACGATTCGACAGCACCAGGCCCCATGTTATCAGAGGCAGTCCCTACCTGAACACTAGGACCAGTCAAGCTGCTGCTGCCGGGGGGCTCTGCAAGGGGCTCGGGTGCAGACTCGTCACTCCTATTGGGCGGACCTGGGTCGGCAGCGGTCACTGACAGATTGGGAGGTGCTTCAGAAAAAATACCACCGAATTCGGGGGGCGAGTCAACGGGCACCGAGGAACTACTGGCGGAGCTGGAGGCTCCAGAGGCTTCCGCGACCCCCTAACCCTCCTCAAACGCCGGCTTGAAACACGTTCCCTCGGCCCACGGGTCCTCTTCCTCCTCGCCTTCGGCGGGGGCAAAGGCATCAGAAACAACATGCTCAGGAAATTTATCGCGCTCAACGCCTCCATCGGGGTCCTGAAACAAATCGCCGAAGAGCTCGAGCGATTCGTCGACCAGTTTTTCCTTGGCCAGGGCAGCTCTACCCGAACGATCGGCTTTCGCTCTACCACTCTTGGAGCCTGGTGTCGGCAGCGTGCCAGGCCGACTCACCTGCGGAAGCTTGCTTGCGCCAATGAGCGATCGTGTCAAAAGCTGCTGGCAACTGTGCCTCAACTTCAGACGTAGCCCACAGTGCGGCCCCCATGGGACATTGTGATCTGCGCGTATGTCGACAACGGAACTCTCAGCTCCTGGGCCTGTGATGAGGTAACCGATGTGCGATGCAACCTTGGCCGTCGCACAAGTAAACTCTGCCTCCGACCGCCGAATCCTTCCGTGGATCCCACAAAGAAAACTGGACTTCTGCAGCACCTCCGCGGTCATGTTGAAGTCCCCAATGCATATCCATGGCAACTGTAGCGCTCGAAAAAATCCTCCGAGTCGGTGGAACCGCTGGTGATTGGCTGATCGCATACCAATCGAGGGATGTCCATATACCAGCACGAGCACCACCGAGTACGACTGAAAATGCACGACCACAAGCAAAACTCCGTCATATGCGGCATGACCGTCTGCGCATAAGTCGGGTACATCCTCCGCTGAGATCGGGAAGCGATGCGCCTGGAGATGCTATCGATACAGAAGAACTTCACCTCCTTCGTTGGCGCGGCCGCGCTTGGCCTCAGTGTTGCCGAGACCTGTGCTTCTCGCCAGATTGTAAACGCGCCTGGGCTTAAGTGAACGGAATTTAGTAGCCCACGACTTGCTCAAATAATCTCCGATGCGAGTTCCAACCAGCCCAAAAAAATCAATTGAATTAGCCGGCGTGTCCGACACCAGCGACTGGATATGCCCCCATGCTTTCTTTCCCAGACAAGTACAGTTCGAGAAAAAGAGCGCACTGCAATCTCCAGCGCCACTGCCATCATCTGAATGCACTGCGCCAGCTGACACTGTGCCACACCCGTGCGACGTATTCGCGCCCGTGGACTGACCAGTAGTCGACGCTGCCGCCGATGTTGAAGAGGCCGAAGACGTGACGGTACTCACTGCAAAGCCGCCTCCCGAGTTGAGGCAGCTGCCAGACGCGGCGCCTCCGCCCGAAGGGCGAGGCGCCGCGATCGAACTTCGCGACGCGGCCGCAGCGGCAGTCCCTGCCGCCACCTGCCTCGCCGCTTCGGTCCCCGCGAGCTTGGCGTCGCTGAGCTGCTTGGCTCTGGCCGCCAGAGCCTCGTCTGAGAGGCCGCCGTTGCTGCCTGAGGCGTCACTGCCGCCGACTGTTGGCGGCGCCGCGCCCGCGGTCGCCGCGGGCTCGTTACCCTCGGCCGCCGCCTGCCCAGCGCTGCCCGCGCCGCCTGCCGCGGTGCCGTCGCTCGTCCTCCTCTTCTTCTGCGTCCTGTCCTGGATGGCCGCCTTCATGGCCTTGGTCCGCGCGACCCAGTCCTTCACCTCAGACGACCTCGTAGCCATGGCGGGCTGCGCCTCGCGCAGCTGCTTCTCCAGCTCCGCGAACTCCTTCTGCTCGCTCTCCTCGCACTCCAGCTCCTTGATGGACGCGAAGAAAGCCTCGTCGACCTCCACGCGGAAGCACTCGCCGTTGGAAGCCGTGTCCTCACCCACCTTACCCTCGCCATGCCCCTGAACCTGTAAGCCAGAGGCATTGGCGAGGGCGTTAATGGCCACCTGTTTGTTGAACCCTGCCTGAGCCAAGATGCGAGCACACTCGGTCTCGCGTGCCTCGGCCTTTGCCAATGCTGCTCTGCACCGAAGTACTTGCTCCGCTGCCTGAGTGTGCTTCGCCTCGGCGTCCTTCCACGCGCCTGATGCCTTGCGCACCGCCTCGTCCGCTGTCACCTGCGTCCCCGCGGGCTTCTGCGAGGCGAGGACCGCTTGCTGGCTCTCCAGGACGCGCTTGACCATCGGGTCGCTGGTAGCCGCGATGGTCTGGCTGAGCAGGGCTAGAGCTCCTCCGCCAGGATCAGCTGGCTGCCCACCTGTCTTGTCCTTGCCTTTGTGCTTCGGGCCTGGCTGGACGAGAGCGATATCGGTGGGCGGCGACTGACCATCACCCTTGCTCTTCGGCTTGTACAAGTTTACTGGCCCCCCGCACTTCCTGCATACTAGTCCTTCCTGAAATCGTACGTCATTCCACTGATGTGTGTGGCACCCGACGCACGTGCTCCAGAGACGGCGCCCTGCAGGGGCGGAGGCCATCCCCGCTTTGCTGCCGCGACCGCCTACGCTCACAGCGTGGGAGGCGGGGCAGACCCCAAGCACCTCGGGACGGCGCGGGGGCTGGCCGAGTGGGAGCGCGCAAAATGCGAAGAGAGCCCTGTGCCCTCCCTGCAACCGCTCGTGCCAGTGTTGCTTGAGGGAGGAGGAGGAGGAGGAGGAGGAGGAGGAGGAGGAGGAGGAGGAGGAGGAGGAGGCGGACGAGGAGGAGGAGAAGGAAACGGAGGAGGAGGAGGAGAATGAGGAGGATAATGATGAGAAGGATGATGATGATGATGATGCTGCTGCTGCTGATGATGAGGAGGAGGAGGAGGAGGAGGAAGAGGATGGGGGGGAGGGAATAAGAAACCGAGACGAAACATGAGGAACTGTTTTACACCGCAGCGCGAGGAGGAGCTCTTCCTCGCCGCAGCGCGCACGCATCCTCGCCCATCGTCCGTTCAGGTCGGGCGGCGGGGCGCACGCCCGATCGAAGGGTGAGGGCAGCAAAAGAAAAGCAGAGAGGGGCGGCAGGGGGGCGGCGGGGTACCCGATGGCCCGACGTCACGCCCCCCTCTGGCGCGAAAGCGCCAGGCAGCTGGTGGCCCCAGCCCGTCCAAGCTCCCCCATCATACAGTCAAAACGTATGGTCAGGACGCGAGGTAAGGACGCAAGACCCCTGGAGGCCGAGGTTGGGTTTTTTAGGGCGGCGGGCGACCAGTGATGACGGCAAGGACGAGCCTCAGAGGCAAGGACACAAGGGTACCCTAGATGAAGGCGCGCGTCCTTACTAGGCGCGCTGGCTGTAGGTCCTCACAAAGAGCCATGTCCATTGAGGGAAGTGCCAGCCCCGTTGGGAGACATCCGTTGGAAGATCCTGAAGCGCCAAGACACCGCTCTCGGACCTTCAACGCCACGGATCAACTTGCTTGTTGCGCCTTGACGCCCCTGAGTCGCTCCAGAACGCAATGCCTGGGACTTCGACACAGCGAATCAACGTAACTACTGCGCCCTGGCAACCCTGAACCGTTCCAAAACGCAATTATCCTACGTTGAACGTGGAAATCCGTGAAACTCCTCCATTGTTTCACGAACTTGCGCGGCGCTAAGGCGAGAGCCACATTTTGAAAACGGCCAGCCCTCAAACCGTGAAACTCTTGAAAAGTGTCCAGACGAGGATACGCAGCGCTAAGGCGAGAACCACATGTTGAAATCCACCCGCCCTCAATCCGCTAAACTCTTGCACTTTCTCAATACGAATGTGCGCGGCGCCAAAGCGAGGGCCGCATTTTGATATCCACCCACCCTCAATCCGTTAAGCTCTTGCACTTTCTCAGTACGAATGTGCGCGGCGCTAAGGCGAGAGCCAAATCTGAAAGCCGCCCGCCCTCCATCTGTGAAGCTGTGGCCGATGTTGAAGCGTCTGGATCACACATGGAAGAGAGGTCGCAGGCGAAACGCCCGGCCCGCCCCTTCGACCAGCCTCGGGGCGCGACAGGGAGAATGGAGGAGGAAGATGAGGAGGAGGAGGATGAGGAGGGTATCACGCTTCAGGAGAGCGAGTCTCCGCCCTGAGCGGCCCCGCCTGCGCAGCGCTGCCCACGCGCCCCCCCCAGAACCACTCCAGACGCGCCAAGAAGTCCAGGAGCCTCTTCGACCCTCGGCCCTCCCTCCCCCTGGTCTCTCGATCCCCAGGAGGAGGTAGCGAACGCCCTGGTGCAGACCCCCCTTGGCAACGCCTGAGTATACACCCCTCTCCTCCAAATTCGCATTCTTCTTCGTGCTATGGGCCCCAGGCGATCCACATACATCTCGACCCACTATCCGGGGCCAGCGCGTCATCTTGGGCTGTTGTTTGATGGTTCAGGGCCCAAGAGACGGCGAGCCGAACACTTCAAAAACTGCCCGTCTCTGGGCTTGTTGCGACGCCTGGCGCGGCGTTTTTTTTTTCCGACGCTGGGATCTCAACGCAAAAGCTTACACGCTGCGTGGCACAGCCTCGTGGTTTCTCGTGAGCACCCCGAGCGCTGAACATACCCAACACTGCCTGGGTATACGCCATCACTTCGGGGTGCCACGACGGTGCGGTGACAGACCGTGCGGCGACCTTGAACTCCCAAAAAGCCTCTTCGCACGGCCAGTCAACGCATACGTTTGAACCCTTGGAGGCCCCAGTCGCCCGTCGCCCGTGACTTCGTTGGAGAATGACCCGAGTCCCAAAACCGTGCGGACACCTCGCATCCCCGCTGACTCACCGCACCACTTGGGCCTTCCAAAGCACAGGCCCCAGGGTGGGCCCCTGCCGGAGGCGGTGCTTGGGTCTTGCTGCCATCGCCGAGCGCCTGCCGCCACTCCCGCGAGCCACCGTCCCGCTCGTGGAAGCACAGGGCGTAGCCGAAGCACTCCGCCTGCGCTGGCATTCGCCCTCGACCCTCGAGACCGTTCTTCGCTTTTCGGCGGTCGCCCAGATTCTGAGCAGGGACCGACCGTCCCGGCATTCCTGGAGGCCTACCACGACATGTGCTGAGAACCCCAAACAATTCCAGTAACAAAAAACAGAGTTCTTAGAACAGAAGCCCGATACACTAAAACAAGGCAGTCTCGGCCAGAAATGTTTGAGACCATTTCGTGCAAACCACAAAAGGTTCTTAACACATTCTTCGGTCAGGGCGCTTCGCCACTGATTGAAGAGTATCTGGGGGGAGAAGGGCATCGGCATCGTTTCAAGTTCCAGAATCACCCTGGAACGGCTCCGGGGTGAAAATTGGAACCTGAAACGGGTAATTTTCCATCTGGGCGCTCTCAGGAAACTTGTGGGTGCCTGTCGGGGATGGGGGAAGGTGTACCCGAGCCTCCAAAAATCGTCATTTTCCATTGGAAATCCTCTGTTGAGGAGCATTTTTCTCGCAGCTGGGCCCTCTCGCCCAGCGTCAGGAGGTCTCAGATGGATTTTCACCCCGAAACCGTTCCAGGGTGAAAATCCATCTAGAGCCCTCTCCCAGCGCAAAACGGCTCTCTCGGGGATGGGGGGTGTACCCGAGCCCCCAAAATGATCATTTTCCTATTGAAATATCTTATTGAGGAGCTTGTTTCTCGCGGCTGGGCCCTCTCGCCAAGCGTCGGGAGGTCGCAAATGGATTTTCACCCTGCAGCCGTTCCAGGGTGAAAATCCACCTGGAACCCTCTCCCAGCGCAAAACGGCGCTCTCGGGGATGGGGGGGGTACCCGAGCCTCCAAAATTGCCATTTTCCAAATGAGACATCTTATGGGTGAATTTGTTTCTCGCGGCTGGGCCCTCCCGCTCAGCGTCGGGAGGTCGCAGATCGATTTTCACCCCGGAACCGTTCCAGGGTGAAAATCCATCTGGAACCCTCTCCCCATGCAAAACGGCGCTCTTGGGAATGGGGGGTGTACCCGAGCCCCCAAAATGGTCATTTTCCCACTGAAACATCGTATTGGGGAGCTTGTTTCTCGCGGCTGGGCCCTCCCGCTCAGCGTCGGGAGGTCGCAGATGGATTTTCACCCAGGAACCGTTCCAGTGTGCAAATCCTTCTGGAACACTCTCCCAGCGCAAAACGGCGCCCTCGGGGATGGAGGGGGGGTACCCGAGCCCCCCAAATGATAATTTTCCAAATGAAATCTCTTATGGGTGAGTTTGTTTCTCGCGGCTGGGCCCGTCCGCTCAACGTTTGAAGGTCGCACATGGATCTTCACTCCAGAAATGTTCAGGATGAAAATCCACCTGGAACCCTCTCCCAGCGCAAAACGGCGCTCTCGGGGATAGGGGGGTGTACCCGAGCCCCCCAAATGGTCATTTTCAAAATGAAATATCGTGTTGAGGAGTTTGTTTCTCGCGGCTGGGCCCTCCTGCTCAGCGTCCGGAGGTCGCAAATGGATTTTCACCCCGGAACCGTTCCAATGTGAAACATCTGGAACCCTCTCCCAGCCTCTCGGGGATGGGGGGAGGACCCGAGCCCCCAAAATAGTAATTTTCCAAATGGAATCTCTTATCGGTGAGCTTGTTTCTCGCGGCTGGGCCTTCTCGCCCAGCGATGTCCCAAATTGATTTTCACCGCGGAACCGTTCCAGGGTGAAAATCCTTCTGGAACCGCCTCCCAGCGCAAAACGGCTCTCTCCCCCAACATGGTCATTTTCCAAATGAAACCTCTTCTTGGGGAGCTTGTTTCTCGCGTCCGGGCCGTCGCAAATTGATTTTCACCGCGGAACCGTCAACCGTTACAGGGTGAAAATCCACCTGGAACCCTCTCCCAGCGCAAAACGGCGCTCTCGGGGATGGGGGAGGTACCCGAATCCCCAGAATGACAATTTTCCAAATGAAACCTCTTATTGTGGCTGGGCCTTCCCGCTCAGCGTCGCGAGGTCGCAAATGGCTTTTCATCCCGGAACCGTTCCAGGGTGAAAATCCATCTGGGGCCCGCTCCCAGCGCAGAACGGCGCTTTCGGGAATGGGGGGGGTACCCGAGCCCCCAAAATGATAAGTTTCCCAATGAAAGAACTTTTTGGAGAACTTGTTTCTCGCGGCTGGGCTCTCCCGCTCAGCGTCGGAAGGTCGCAGATGGATTTTCACCCCGGAACCGTTCCAATGTGAAAATCCATCTGGAACCCTCTCCCAACACGAAACGGCGCTTTCGGGGATGGGGGGGGGTACCCGAGCCCCCACATGGCCGTTTTCCAAATGAAATAATTGATTGGAGAGCTTGTTTCTCGCGGCTGGACCGTCTCGCCCAGGAAGGTCGCAAATATATTTTCACCGTGGAACCGTTGCAGAGTGAAAATCCATCTGGAACCCTCTCCCGACGCAAAACGGCTCTCTCGGGGATGGGCGGGGTGCAAAGGAGCCCCTAACATTGTCATGTTCCAATTGAAATCTCTTATTGGGGAGCCTTTTTCTCGGGGCTGCAAGGAGCTCAATAAGGCCTTCTGTAAGGAGCTCAATAAGGCCCTCTGCAAGGAGCTCAATAAGGCCCTCTGTAAGGAGCTCAATAAGGCCTTCTGTAAGGAGCTCAATTAAGCTGCTGACAGGAGATCAACAAGGCCTTCTGTAAGGAGCTCAATAAAGCATTCTGTAGGGAGCTCAATAAGGCCTTCTGTAAGGAGCTCAAGGAGGCCTTCTCTAAAGAGCTCAAGAAGGCCTTCTGTGTGGAGCCCAAGAAGGCCTTCTGGAAGGAGCTCAACAAGGCCTTCTGGAAGGAGCTCAACAAGGCCTTCTGCAAGGAGCTCAATAAGGCCTTCTGCAAGGAGCTCAATAAGGCCTTCTGTAAAGAGCCCAAGCAAGCCTTCTGGAAGGAGCTCAACATGGCCCCAGATGGGTTTTCATCCCGGAACGGGTCCAGGGTGACCAGGGAACTGGAAACGGTGAGTGCCAAGCTCCCAGAAGCACTCCGGAACCGTTCCAAGTGATTCCGGAACCTGAAACGGTGGATTTTGGGTCGGGGATGGACAGACCTCCCTTTAGTAAAACGTGGTTCAGTGAAAACGACCTGAGGCCCAAACCTGGCGGGCGCAAGCCTGGAAAATAACGGCCGCGGTGCCCTCTCGAGAACCGAAAACGGGCCATTCACTAATCGACGTGTCACTGTTGGGGGTTTCTGTCCACCCCCGATTGGGCAGGGAGAGGTGCCGGCCGATGGCCCAACCTTGTCGCTCTGGGCAGGCAGCCCCGCGCACGCCCCTGCGCATGACTCCCACGCAGCCCCCTTCGGACCTGCGCACATGACGATGTCAAATTATCCGGGGGGGTGGGACGGGGGGGGGCGGGCCCGATACTCCGGCTGATCGTCGGGCCTTTAAGAAACACTCTCCTCGAGGATCAAGAGGAGAGGTTCGAGGTTCGTGCCAAGGAGCTCGAGGTTTACCGGGCGTTCCTTCTTGGGCCTTGGGGGGGATCCTCGCCGCGACGCGTTGATCCGCACCAAAATCCTGAGTACAACGCACCCCAGCAACGGTCCGACGGCCTATTGGTTCAACCCCCGAATCCAAGCCCCCTCGCATTGTGAAAGAAATCGCGACGGACTTGTTTTTGCACAATATTTATGACCTCTGGGGGGGCCTTCCAGGGCCCCAAGCCCGGCAAAAGCCAGTAGGAATGAGAAGCCAGTCCCTGGAAAGAGGTCGAGACTTCCGGGGGGGGGGCCAACGCACGCTGGGAGAAAGAAGCAACCTGAGATGTCCGTTTCGGGCCTGCCCCGAAGACGAAGACTGCGGGCGCATCCAGGGACCTCTGGGGAGCTCCGGGGGCCAGGAGAGGGCGGCACTGACAACTTACCGCTCCGCCTCGGTGTCGGTCGTGCCGACGGGCTCGACCAGGCGCCGGCGCTGCTCTGCGAACTGGCGGTAGCGCAGGTTCTTGTTCTTCAGGTCCTCGCTGCCCTCCCGGACCATGAGCCTCTGGTGTTCCCCCTCGGGGCCGAAGCCGAAAGATGTTGCGTACTGGCCGAAGGTCTTGAGGTCATCCAGCGGCTGCCAATTGGAAGGGTCTTGAAGCTCTAGCTGCAGCTGCCTCTTGTAGTTGAGCTCCTGGCCATGCTGCGAGGTCTCTACATCGAGGTGATCTTCCCTCCCTCCTCCTCCTCCTCCTCCTCCTCCTCCTCCTCCTCGTCCTCGTCCTCCTGCTCCTGCTCCTCCTCCTCCTCCTCCTCCTCCTCCTCCTCCTCCTCCTCCGCTTCCTCCTCTTTCTCCTCCTCCTCCTCCTCCTCTTCGTCCTCCTCTTCCTCTGCTTCTTCCTCCTTCTCATCCTCCTCCTCTCCTCCGTCTCCTCCTCCTCTTCCTCTTCCTCCATTCTGGATCCTTATAAATAACTTCTCCCTGTCGCGCCCCGAGGCCCATTTTTAGGGCGGGCAGGGCGTTTCGCTTGAGTCTTCCTCACCACTTACGACTCTGAAGCTTAAGAATTGGCACCAGTTTCACAACTGGAGGGCGGGTCGTTTTCAACATGTGGCTCTCGCCTTAGCGCCGAACACATTCGTTGTAAGAATTTGCAAGAGCTTCACAGATTGAGGGCGAACCGTTTTCAAAATGTGGCTCTCGCCTTAGCGCCGCGCAGATCCGGTTATAACATTTGCAAGGGTGTCACGGATTCCCATGATCAACATACCAAAAATGATGTTTTGGATAGATTCTGGATTATGCGGTAACAAGAATTACATTGGTTCGCGGTGTTGAGGTCCCAGGAATGGCGTTCTGGCACGATTCACGATTGTCAAGACGCAACAGTCAGGTTGATCCGTGGCGTTGATATCCCGAGAACGATGTTTTGGCATGCTCCAGGGTCTTCAAACGGCTGTCTTCCAGCGAGGCAGTTCCCTCAGTGGAGATGAACCGTTGTAGGGGCCCGTGAAGAGGGAGCTTAGAGGGAGGGTTTACTCCAACATCGTTGGTGACTCTTGGGATTGCACTGATTTTCCCCCTCCTCCTCCTCCTCCCGACGACGCTCGGTCTCAGGCCTTGGCTTGCGGACCCTGGGGAGGCGAAGGCGGTGGGCCACGACCCCTTTGGTCGGCGGGCAATGCGCGCTACACCGAGGCCCGCAGCTGCTCCTGTTCCGCGGCTCTCTCGTCGCTCTGCACCAGGCCCGTTGAGTCCTCCTCCTCCTCCTCCACCTCATGATCTTCCTTCCTCTTGTCTCTCCTGCAGGGGAGGGGGCACCATGAGCACTGCTCTGAGACCACTTTCGCAGCCCATGTCCTGGCGCCTCTGCTTCAGGCTGCGCAGGTTGTCTGGGGGGACGAATACCATCACCACGTGCTGAGCGGAGATGGACTTGGCTGCGCTCTCGTACCGCGTCCTGAAAGAGTGTCTTTCCTCGTGGTCGCTCTCCGCCATGCACGCCTCCCGCAGCTTGTCCTTGAAGGAGAAAATGGTGTCACCTCGGAACACTCTGAAGCCGTGGCGACGACCCCGGTCCTCATCATCATCCTCGTCCGCCTCATCCCGCTGGCTGATAGAACTCTCGAAATAAACATCCAGATCGTTCTCGCTGCTCTTTCCCACCGCCGAGAGGTGCTCCTGGTCCTGCTTCAGCTGGCGCCCGCGCTTCGTGACAGGGTGGGTCAGCGTGCGAGTGCGTTTGGTCCGCCTCTCGAAGCCACCGGTCTGCAGATCGAAGGTCTTCTCCTCGTCCTTCCACACCGGGTTGTTGTTGTCCTTCACCACCTTGGTCTGCATGAGCGGCTTCCACTGGTGCGGCCGCGTGTCGCTCACGTGCCACCCACCCTTGCCGAACCCGCGCTTCAAGTCCTGCTCGTCAGCACCGAAGGCCTCGTTCCGCACGTAGACGCAGACGTAGGGGTCGCTCTTTCCTGGCCGGTTGAAGGTGCCAACGTCGGCACTGCGCAACCTTCGGGCCTCGAGGATCTTCAGTGTGCAGGTGCCGGAGTGCATCAGCGCCCGGCGCTTCGCGAGCTCTTCGCGCGAGAGGTTGGCCCCGGCACCGTCAGGCTGCTCGGGCTCTGCCAGGGGGAACTTCCATGTGACCTCCACCTTCAACGAGCCTTTCACCACGATGCTCTCGTCGAGCTGCTTGTGGGGGTCCGGACGCGTACTCGTTGCATCGGTCACGTCTGGGGGCTTCTCCAGCATCAGATCGAGGACCTGCGGCTCGGGGCCAAAGCGGCTCAGCTGCGGGAGCCAGCACTCCCCCAGCAGGTCCGAGCGGGACGACAGGCCGTCGCTGTCCCACACCTCGAGGAGGATCCCCTGGCGGAGCTCGAGCGCATCCATGAACTCTTGCTGCTCCTAGGAGATGGGAAAACAAACGACATACGCACAAACGTTCGGAGCTCCGCGCGGACCCTTCGGATCGGAGCTGGACCACCCTCCCTGGCGCGCGGAGCGCGCCAGCGGCGGCGCTGGAGGCGCCGCCAGAGGGGCCCCAGCGCCGATCCAAGAAATCCGTGCGGAGCTCCAGAAGTTTCTACTTTCGCCGTTTTCTCTTCTTCGAGTTCCTGATCTTGGTCTGGATCGTCTATCGTTACATGCAGATTGACGGCCACGCCTGCACGCGTAGGCGTCGCGCTGGGTGCGTCTGAGTCTGGGCTATCGTCTACCATAGTCATGCGCCGCAGCGTCTCGCTGAGCAGTGGGCTCGCAAGCACACAGTTCACGAACTCTGACTTCGTGACGGACATCTGCGTGGCGGCGGTATCCAAGGGCTTACCGCCCCCGCTGGCCTGAACTACGGCGCGCTCAGGCATGTCGACGTCAATCTCATCTGGTGGCGGCAAGGTCAAGTACCCCACCGGGCTGACGGGGATCTGAACGGTGGCGCGCCGGCCGTCACCTGCGCGCGCGAAGCGGATCCAGAGGACCTTCGCGCTGCCCGGATAGGGATCTTGGATGTTGAGGTGCTGCAGCGTCAGCGAGCCCCCGTCGCGCGGCGGAAAGAGGCTCAAAGACCCAGCGGCGACGGTCACCTGCAGCTCGTGCGTGTAGATCATGCTGTACTTCACGTCCGTGCACCTGCCGTCCTGCCGGGCCTGCTCGAAGTCTGAATGCCCGCCGATCTCCCCTGGGACCAACACCGCGTCGAGCAGGCCCGGCACTGCACCAGCACGGCTGAAGGTCATGTCGGAGATGAGGGCCGCCTGGCGATTGGTGACGCAGTGGTAGCCTCGCAGGAGGATGGTCTGGGTCAGCAGCCTGCAGGCTTGCAAGGAAATGACGTTAGGATCAGACGATGCACACGACCTTCCCTCCTTGGACGCACGGTGCTCTTCTGGGAGCACAAACTTCTCTGGAAGCCGCATGCCCTGGACGGAGTACTGGTCCCCCATCTTGCGGCTCCACACCCACGAGCGCTCGGCCTCCCTCCAGCCCTGGTCCCCGCGCCCGTCGTGGTAGGTGTGCAGAGCGCCCAGGGTGTCCCACCACATGGTGGGGGAGAACTCGATGTGGCCGCCGTACACATTCGTCAAGGCCATGTCCTTCAGGGTGCCCGCTACCCGTGTCAGGCCCTTCCGTGGGTCCCACCGCTCGATCTTGACCTCACCCCCCGCCTCGTCGTGCGTCACCACCCGGAGGCTCGGGTTCTTTTCCTGCGCACTGAGCTCCCGGGCCGTGAAGCTCACCGAGAACAGGTGGATCCCAATCTGCCCCACGCACGAGCCGTCCTGACAGCCCAACGAAAAAAGCTGCCGGGGCATCGCATGCCTCGGAAGCTCTTCTCCGTGGGAAATCCACTTCCGAAAATGGATGATCCGCTTCCGGAGGACCGCGCGGATCTCTTGCGCCGGCGGTGGACCACCCCGCCCTCGGCTATCCTCCCCCAGCGCGCGGAGCGCGCTGGAGGCGCCGCCCAGCAAGGTGGCGGAGGGGGAAAGGGGAGGGGGCCGTTCGCCGCCGACCCAGGGAACCTGCGACGCCCCCGGCAAGATGCGTACGGCCTTCGGGCGGCCATGAAGCACGCCGGATGAGGAGCACAGAGGCTCGCTTCACCGCGGCGGGCGCCGGCCAGAAGAATGCTCCCGAGCCCGAAATAGTCCCGATTTCAGCGGCATGGGTGTATGCCTTTTTCTGCCCCCCCCGAGATCCGACGTTGAGAGAGAGAGAGAGAGAGAGAGAGAGAACAAAAAAAAAAAAAAAAAAAAAAAAAAAACGGCATCATCGCGAAAAATCAGGACCAGAGCTCTGGACCCAATCTTTCTGTTTCACTTGTCGAGCCAGATCGCTCTGGGATGGCCCCGGGGCCCGAAGCTTGGCGAAAACGCCCGGTGCGAACAAAAATTGCGACGCCGGGATCTCGGGGTCGCTCGAGTCCGGATCCGACGGCATCCACTTGATCGCCATCTTCGCCTCGCCCACGAGGGGGCGTGCCGAGCTGCCGCTCCTGCCTGAGGGGAAGAGGTAGTGCATTGTCCAAAAGGTTCGGAGCTCCGCGCGGATTTCTGGGATCGACGTGGGGCCCCCCTGGCGGCCCTTCCAGCGCCGCCCCTGGCGCGCTGCGCGCACGAGGGAGAGGGGCCCAGCGCCGATCCAAGAGATACGCGCAGAGCGTCTGCAGCTTATGCCTGTGCCATTCTGGGCCCCTCGAATGCCACTGCTGATGAACTGGGTCGTGCCGACCGGGATCGGGACCCTCTCGCCCCAGATCGGGAACGTCCTGCACCAGGTATGGAGGGTGAAAGAAGAGGTCCGCAACAAGGGTTCTTCAATGGGTCCTGAATAGCCCATCTATGGCGTATTCGAATGATCCGGCATGGTTGGCATCCACTGTGCACGGGCATATTGACGCGGGAATTCGACGTTCAAACGCTGTATGCTGAGTGCTGTCCCTTGACGGTAACGCATCGTCCAGCCGTTGTCGATGGCACAAGCAAAATCGAATACATGCGTTGCAAGACGCCAAAATGTGAATTCACATGTCGGAAAAGCAACAACGCAACATGCGACTTCACATTCTGGAAAAGGCAACATGTGGTTTCACATGTCCTTTGGTTGTCATACTCTTACTATCGATGAACATTGAGCAGGCCGAAGATGTGCTTCCACATCCTGGACCAACGCAACATGTGCTCCACATGTTTGGGAAACGTAAGAGGTTCGGCTACACGCAACAGCGTCCCTTGGCAAGAGTGACCTTTGGTGCGCGGACTAGGGGGGCGCAAGGTTTCCACATGCACGTGCGCTATCGGCCGCTGTCGCATCGCGCTCGGCGATCCCAGGGACCCCGATGAGCCCGCACCGATGGGCCTGTTGTCCACCACCACCACCACCACCACAAGTTGGACGGGGGAGGGGGTCCTCCTCCTCCTCCTCCTCCTCCTCCTCCTCCTCCTCCTCCTCGTCCTCCTCCTCATCCTCCTCCTCCTCGTCCTCCTCCTCATCCTCCTTCCCCATTTCAACTCATGGTGGTGGTGGTGGTGGAAAACGGGCCCATCACGCACCACAGGTCCCTCCGGCGATGAGCGGATGCACGCCCCAGGCGCCCCCGTGCCAGGCCAGGGGGGCCGCAGGGGCCCCCCCTAGCCAGGCACGGCCCGGTGTGGCGCACGCGGACGGCGCGCCCTCTTTAAAGGGGCCCAGGGGCACACCAATAAGTACACACAAATATCAAGATTCCCCATATCTTCCCATACTTTTTGATTCTCGTCTTCCCCCCCGCCTCCCCTATTTCCGCACATTTTCTTGGGAATCGACGATGACTTGTGTCTGTGTGTTTTTGTTGTCCCTCCTGATTCTTGTGCGGAGGTGCAGTCGAACCTAGGCCAGAGGAGCATCCTGGGGGATCGGCTACAGAATTGAATTACCTCAGAATTGATTTTCTCGTCGACCCTTCGGAAAATACCCAGAATTCTCAGTCGATTCATGAACATTCGACGTCTTCGTAGTAGATTCGATGGGGGAAACCAATTTGGGGGTCCATCAATCTTGTAGTCGATCCCCTACTCTTCTGTCGGGCGTGTCCCCCTACAGGGGGATTTTCAACGAAAAATAAAATATACCCTAAACATGCCCCAAAAAGACCAAAACATATTCAACACATAGTCCCCAGACTATTCTTGGACTAGTTGTGGCTATTTTGGGGGTATGTTTTTTTTTCCGTCGAAAATCCCCTGTAGGGGGACAGGCCCGACTTAGCCCTACCCGCATCCTTGAAGGGGCCCTGGGATACACAAATAAAGACACACTAATAGAAATATCCCTCACATTTTCCCATCTTTTGGGGACTTTCGTCCCCCCCCCACTTCCCCTATTTTCCCCTATTTCCTGGGAGTCGACGATCACTTGTGTCTGTGTGTTTCTTTCCCTCCGTCGGCCCAGGCGCGCCGAACGGCCAAGGGGCACCCTCCTCAGGAGACACGAGGACAGCGAGGAGGCACAGAGGACACCAGGGTTACGTCGGGCCTGTCCCCCTAGAGGGGGATTTTCGACGAAAAACAAATACCCCAAAAATGCTCCAAAATACACCCTCCAAAAAAACAAATACACCCTCCCGAGGAGGCACGAGGACAGCCAGGAGGCACAGAGGACACCAGGGTGAAGTCGGGCCTGTCCCCCTACAGGGGGATTCTCAACGAACAAAAAAATACCCCCAAAAGTATTCCAAAATGGTCAAAACATGCTCCAAAATATGGTCCCCAGACTATGTTTGGACTATGTTTGGACTGTTTTGGGGGTATCTTGTTTCCCGTCGAAAATCCCCCTGTAGGGGGACAGGCCCGACTTCACACCAGGGTTATGCTGCTCCCATCGTACTTAAGGACCACATCCCAAACATAATTTCGAGCGCCCGGAAGAGTGGGTTGAAGGGGCCCTGGGGCACACAAATAAATACACACAAACGACAGGATTCCCCACATGTCCTTGTATTTTCTGGGTCTTTGTCTTCCCCCCCACTTCCCATATTTTCCTATATGTTCCGGGGGATCGACGATTAATTGTGTCTGTGTGCTTTTTCCCGTCCTGAAGGGTGCCCTCACCGAGCCATCC
>CAUYUJ010003692.1:262500-320000 GCA_963575745.1 Prorocentrum cordatum
ATCCGGCGAGCGGCAGAAGCCAGGCCCGCCGCACACGTGCGGAAATGCAAAGGGGAGCGCTTCTGAGAAGTATGATGTCTCAAACTGAGGTATCATCTTGTTTCCAGTGTGATTCTGCAGCTCAACCAAGTTATGATGCCACGGCCGCCACTGAACAGAAGTGAGCGACACTCGCTGCGATTGCAGCCCTGCGAAGAGGGCCGCGCAGCAGTCGGACGCCGCGCGCCCAACGCCCGCGGACACCTGGCAGGAACTCCATCGTCCCCCCTGTGGAGTCCGAGAGTTCGGAAGCTTCAGGCGAACCTGGCCGCGCTCCAGGTGATTCAAATTCAATGCAAGTGCTGGCCTCGTGCATACCAATGGACCCGTGCATGGGCAGACTCAGCTTCGTGAGCCAGTGAATCTCCCTCCGCAGACACGCGGCCGCAACTGACGCCTCGCATCATATACTGGTGATTTGCCCGTGCGCGCAACGCACATTGCGTCAGATGCCAGACACGAGTTTCGACGAATCGATGCAGACATGAAAGGCGCAAGCCCCCGCACCGCAGAAAACGCGTATCTCTCTACGCCCGCCGCTACCACATACTAATCCTATAGAGACGGGCCGTGCCTGTCCACGGCTCGCACGCAAGGCTCCAGGGAGGTCCAGCGGAGTCGGGGGCCACGCCCGCCCTGACGAGACCTCGCCGCTCCCTGGGTGGCTGCGAACAGCGCAACTGTCGCCACTTCCGTGGGCTCCTGGGAGGTCCAGCGGAGTCGGAGGGTACGCGCACACAGAGGAGACCTCGCGGCCCCCAGCGAGGCTGACAACTGCAGTGACGTCGGTGTCCTCGTGCGCAAGAGTGCTGCATATCTCTCCATGCGCTTGTCAAGAACACTCCTTTTCAGAATCGCCCCGCGTGTGGAGGGGGTTGGCCACGTCTCGGGCAAGGTCCCGGTGCTTGGGCCAGTTTTTCATCCCGAGTCGTTTTTGGACGGTCCCCGAGCGGCGAGGGCCCCCAGAGGCCGAAGGGAGGGGGGTCCAGCGCCGATCCGAAAAATCTGCACGGAGATTCGAAAGTTTGCGTTCATGTCGTGATTTCTTATCCAGGAGGAAGAGGAGGAGGAAGATGAGGAGAAGGAGGAGGAGGAGGGAAGGAGCAGGAGGCGCACGAGGACGAGCCCAACGACTCCAGTGGCAGGCCCCCCTCCTCGTGGTTGTCGTCGTCGTCGTCGTCGTCGTCGTCGTCGTCGTCGTCGTCGTCGTCGTCGTCGTCGTCTTCGTCGTCGTCGTCGTCGTGACCGCCGTCGTCGACTGGCAAGGCTCGGCGGTGACGGGAGGAGACGGCGCCTTTTGCTAAGGGGGAGGGGCGGTCCTGGGCCGGTCGATGCCGACGCCGCTCCAGGAGAAGTCGTGCAGGGAGGGCACGAAGACGTGCCCCAGCAGGGAATCGGTGTCCCGGCCCCTGCTCTGGCGCTGCTTCACGGGGGGAATCAACGGGGTGGCGGCAAAAACGTGCACGGTCCTCCTCCTCCTCCTCCTCCTACTCCTCCTCCTCCTTCTCCTCCTCTCTTTCATTATCCTTCTTTTTCATGGTCAGCATTATCAGCATCATCAACATCGTCAGCATCAGCAGCAGCATCATCAGCATCATCATCACCATCGTCATCATAATTGTCATCGTCATCATCGTCATAAGCATCATCATCAGCATCATTATCATCGTCATCACCATCGTCATCACCACCATCGTCACCAACATCATCACCCTCACCATCCTCCTCCTCCTCCTCCTCCTCCTCCTCCTCCTCATAATCATCATCGTCGTCATCGTCATCATCGTCGTCACCGCCATCGTCATCGTCATCGTCGTCATCATCAGCAGCAGCATCATCAGCAGCATCAGCATCAAAGCATCCCTCTCCTCCTCCTCCTCCAATTCCTCCTCGTCATCATCATCAGCAGCAGCAGCGGCATCATCATCTTCATCATCATCATCATCATCATCATCATCATCATCATCATTATCATCACCATCATCTTCATCGTCAGCATCATCATCATCATCATCATCATCAGCATCATCATCATCATCACCATCACCATCACCATCACCATCATCATCATCATCATCATCATCATCATCATCATCATCATCATCATCATCATCAACAACAACAGCACCAACAAACAAACGTCATTACGTGGCCTTTGGGGGCCCCATGGGGGCCCCTCGAAGGCCCCTCTGGCGCCACTTTCGGGCACGAATGGTGCACCTTTCTTCACTCCCCCATCTGCCGCAACGCCCGACCTGCGGTTGGAGCCGTAGAGCCGGAAGTGGAGCGCCATGCCTCGAAGCGTAAAAAACGGCACACACACATAAGCTCTCGGAGCTCCGCGCAGAGTTCTCGGGTCCGCCCTGGGCCCCCCTCCCTGGCGTGCGAACAGCGCGCCAGGAGCGGCGCTGGAGGCGCCGCCAGGGAGGCCCACCTGCCGATGTAGAAAACTCGCGCGGAGCTCCGAGAACTCATGTTTGTAGTTACTGATTTTTGTTCCTCGAATGCCCGCGATGTCGTCGTCATTCGCCGGCGCCGGGAACTGCTGCCTGGCATCGGTATCCACGGCGGCCAGCCTCCTGTTGCCCTCGAGCCCCTCGATGACAGCAGCGGAGCTGACGGACATCGGGACGACGTGGAACATGTCGTTCACAGACTGCGCGGTGCCGTAGAGCCCGAAGAGGGCCTCCGCCTTCTCGGCCACCGTGGCGGAGGAGGCGCACACCACTGCGGCGCACACCTCGTTCAGGCTGATCTCCAAATCCCTCGGGTGATGGAACGCCTCGAACAGCGCGAGCACGACCCCGCCGTCGAACGCCCCCTTGTGCTTCTGCACGGCCTGCCTCATGCACTCCTCCCAGACCGCGCGGGTCAACGCCTGGGGCTCGCCGCGGCACCGGGGCGGAGTCCGCACCCAGTCTGGCGTCGAGGTGCACCGCCGCAGGTGCTCCTGCTGGCCCTGCGCGGTGCGGAAGTACTCCTCGGCGGCCCGGGCGGCCAGGCTCCAGGCCTGCCCCACGAGGCCCGGGCCCTCCCTGGGGCCGAGCTCCTCGCAGAGCTTCTCGGGCGTGCGGCGCAGCATGCCCGCGTGGGCCGCCGGCCCCTGCTGCTCCAGGCACCTGGAACAGGGCCAGGATCGGGATACATCGCTCCAGAGCGTTCCGGAGCGCTCTCAGAGCGTTCCGGAACGCTCTGGAGCGGCCGCGGCGCCCAGCACATCCTCCAAGCCCGACGATTCTCAGAGATTTCGAGCTATCCCGATCCGATTTTGTCCCGATCTTCGCGTCGTTTTAGCACCTCTGGTGCAGCTCGCGGAGGAATCCGAGGATCGTGGCCGCGACGGCCGGCTGCTGCCCGGGCGTGCCCTGGGCAGCCCCCTGGCTCGGCGACGAGCTGCCCGAGGTGGCAAGCGACTTCAGGCTGGCGAGGAAGCCGCGCACGGCAGCGTCCTGCTTCTCGAACTGCCTGAAGTATTGGGCCCACAAGAGCCGCGTCCTGTCGAAGGTCATCGCGTGCACGGGCGGCGAGACCACCCCGAGCGGCCCTGCCCAGACGTCGCGCTCCGCGTCCGCGATGAGCGCCACCATGTCGGCGGGGTCGAGCAGGGAGGCAAGGTAGCCCGTGATGCAGTCGCGCGCCTCGGAGGCGGAGGAGCAGCGCAACAGGCTCCCTCTGCTGGCGTGCAGGGCGCCCAGCGCGAGGTCTATCAGACAGTGCCGCGGCGGAGGCTCCCCTGGCTGCGCCTGCGGACGCGCAGCGGCGGAGAAGAGGACGCCAGAGGAGCGCAGGGCGGCATGCACACAAGCTCGCGGAGCTCCGCGCGGATCTCCTGGATCTGCGCTGGGCCCCCCTGGCGGCGCCCAGGGCGGCGCTCCTGGCGCGCTCCGCGCGCCAGGGGCGGGGGTCCGGCGCAAATCCAAGGAGCCTGCGCGGATCTCCGAAAGTTTCTGCTTGTGCAGATCTCTGCTCCTCGAGATGTCCCAGAAGCGGAAGAGCGTGGTCGTGGGCAGCGCGGATGCGAAGAGGCGCAGGAAGAGGCCGTAGAACACGCTGGAGAGGTGGAAGCCCAGTGCGGCCAGGTGCAACCACAGCTGCGGCTCCTGAGCAACGTTTAACGACCCCCTGTCCCCATGAGCGTGGTCTGGGCCCCACTGGCCGTTTGCCACCCTAGATGGGGATACAGGCTGTTTCCTTCGGATTTCGAGTGTGGTGCTGAGGTCGCCAGGCTTGGGATAGGGATGGGGGTTGCGATAGGGGTCGGTTAAACGATGCTGCTGCTCCCTCGCCGCCAGCACCGCGTCCAGGCGCGCCACGTCGGCTGCTGCGGCGTCTGCCTCGGGGCCGCCCGCGCCAGGCTGCGGCGGGCTGACGAAGTAGGCGCGGTAGTGGCTGGAGGGCGAGAAGGCCAAGGCGCAGAGCAAGGCCACCGCGCGGGCCTCGTCCTCAAAGGGAGAACAAGCAAACAAGTATACATCTATGTACTGTTTTCTTGCTTGTCGTTATACGCATGCATACGCGAAAGATACATGATCTGTCGAACGGGCAGCGCGGATTTCGTTGATCTGCGCTGGACGCCCCCCCCCCCGCGGCGCTCGGGGCGGCGCGGGAGGCGCTGCTAGAGGGGGGGGCCCAGCGCAGGTCCAAGAAGTTCGCGCGGAAGGCCCGCGCTTGCTCTTCGGCGGGTCCTCCTCCTCCGCCACCTCCTGCTCCTCTCGGGCGCTGCCCCATGGGGGGGCGACGAAAGAGAGGGGGGGGGGGAGAAACGTGCGCCCTTCGGGCCCCTCCTGGGCCCCTCTCGAGCCCCTTCAGGACAACTGCAGGTGCACCCCCCTCCCCCCCCCACTCCCGGACCCCCGACGCTACGAGTTCTTCACAGCGTCGGCCCCCAGAGGTCTCGACCCTTTCCCCGGGACCGGCTTCTCGTCCCGAGTCGTGTTCTGACGGTCCCGAGGCCTGGCGAGGGCCCCCCGGAGGCCGAAAGTGGCAAAACAGCAAAACCTGGCGTTGCTTTTTTTCCAGAGCCCTAGGGGATCTGGGCTCATCGCCCCCCCCCATGGCGCAACGCCCGCTCCTCCTCGCCGCGCTCGACCCGGGACCCGAACGCAAGCAGCAGGTAGAACACGACCTGCAGCAGGCCCTCGGAGTGCTGCAGGGCTGCGCCGCCCGCGCCGCCAGCGCCCGCGCCCGGCGCCAGGCGCCTACGCGCGGCGCACACCGAGACCAAGCCAGGGCGAGGGCAGAGTCGAGCGAGGATGGATCGAGAATCTCTGAGATCCCGCGGCTCTGGAAGAGATGTCCGGCGACGCGATCTCCTCAGAGCGCCCTGGAAGGCTCTGAGAGCGGTCCAGAACGCTCTGGAACGGATTGATCCTTGCCCCGGCCCCGCACGACACACGTCGCGCTCCGTACAGGACGCCTTTCTGCACTCAGTGAAAAATGCTTTTGTAATTTGTTTCCAATTGGTTCAAGACTTGATTCGTGAATGCATTCGAAGTCCGTTCTATACATGTATCGCCCGCGCCCTGCACCATGCGCCTCAGCACGACGCAGACGTCGCGCACCCTGCAAAGCGTGTACAAGTGCCTGAGGCTGGCGGCCAGCCCGGGGGGAAGCGAGTCGAGGCGGGCCTTCTCAGGAGGCTCGGAAGTCTTCCGGCCTTCCCAGGAGGACTTCTATAGTCCTTCCTCGAGGACGCAGAAGACTTCTCGGAAGGCTGGATGGCTTCTGGGAAGCCCCAGTCCTTCTGAGGAAGGGCCTCCTTCTCAGTTCCACCCCTCGCTCGTCGCCGCGCCTGCCCAGGAGCGCAGGCGAGCGCCCGCTCTGGGACAGAGGGGCCAAACAGCGGCACAAGGGCATAAGCTCTTGGAGCACCGCGCGGATTTCCTCTGCATCGGCGCTGGGCCCCCCCCGGCTGCGCCTCCAGCACCGCCCCTATCGCGCGCTCCGCGCGCCTCGATGATCCCCGCGGGCTTTCCCTGAGATCCAACTCTGCGAAAAATACATCCTCGTGCAACATCACCACCAGAGCCCTGTACACCACTGTGCCGCGGCATTACTCGAATCGGATCGATCTGATGGCTCTGGGGACGGAAGCCAGTCGAGCACGCCCTGTGCGAAATCCGCGCGGATCTCCGAAAGTTCATTGTGCGGCAACTCATGGGGGCCTCCCATACTGTCCAAGTTAGCTCTTGCGAATCGACGCAAATCGACGCTAGTCGGCGATAACCGGCGCTAGATCGACGCTAATCGACGCTAACTCGGGGCTATCCCATCGACTACCCGACGCTAGTGTACTCTGAAATCGGAATGATGAGTGTATGCAAGGCTCCCGTATTTTGCCACCGAGAATAGGCGGCGCGCACACTGGGGTTGGGGGAGTGGGGAAGGCTCGAAGAAGGCTGGTTTTCAGAGGGTGCTGGCCTCACATCTATGGATGAGGCCCGCGCCCTCGAAGAAGCAGTGGTGCTTCGCAGAAGCCTGCCCCCCTCACACACGCCCCGCTGCGCGTGGCCGCATTGCGGGACGCACGAGGACATACCAGTGCTGTGAGTCCTCCTCGGAGGCGTGCAGCCGACCCTGACGTACAGTACAACCATCCTGTACTATATCGTTTCGCGAGCGGTACGGCCAGACAACGCCCGCCGGGGAGCTTCTACTACAAGACTTCTTCTCGGGGCGCGCGTCGCCCCGGGGGGGGGGGGGGGGGGCGCCGACGCACACGTGGCACTAGTCGGTTGGGGTGAGGCCGAAACTATGCTCTTGCGGCGGTTTGTTCCTCTGCTGGAGCGCGGCGGCCAGCGTGGTGTCCTCCATCAGCTGCGGGTCGGCCTCCGCGCCGTGGTCTTCCCGCAGCCGCGCCAGCGCCTGGCCGTAGAGCCCCACCGCGGTTCGCAGCGGGGCGCCGTCCAGGAGCCACCTCAGGACGAAGCCAGGCTCGGGGGAACATCGGATCGGGATGTAAGTCGATCGGGGACCTCTGAGCTCTGGCGGCTCTGGAGAGGACGCGTCGGGCGCTGCGGCCGCTCAAAGAACGCTCCAGCTCCGAGAGCACCCTGGAACGCTCTGGGACGATTCTTCGCGGGCCCTGGCCCCCCCCACGACACCTGTGGGTCTCTCTGCCGCTCATGAGCCGGGTGGAGAGCTTGACCTCCAGCAGGCTTGGGCTTCCCTTGTAGTCGCCAATCCTCAGCGTCTCCCTGACAATCGCCCCCTCGAAGTGCTCGTCCCGGAGCCGTAGCGTGGCCGAGCCGAGGCTGTCGTCGGCGTTCCCTGGGCTGGGGTCCTCGTCGAATACCTCGAAGTGCAGGGTTGATCCTGCCCGGAGCTCATCGAATTGGAAGGCCCTGGAGAACTCCCACGAGGGGTTCAGGTTATCGTCCATGGTGTGGGTCCTGAAGATCCTTTTGTCGTCGTAGCTGCATGCGCAGTAAGCGTCGGACCGGTTGCCCCCCGACATGGACGCGTCGGCATTCCTAGAGGAGCAAGAAAATGCATAAACATCAACTCTCGACGGTCCGCGCGGATTTCTTGAGTCCGCCACCGTGCCTTCTGCACATCGTCGAGTGTCTGACGCATAAGTCATACCAGCCAAGCAGAGATCCACTCCCAACACACATCGTCGTCAAGTAAAAATATGCGCGCGCACCCGTTCATCAAAGATCACCATCGTGCAAAAATTCAGCGCAATCGAAGGGAACAGAGTGCGCGCGCACGCGCCGTCGGGCTCAAATGCCGAAATCCGTCAGAAACCGCAGGTTTCGCATAGATGTCGAACTCGAGGTTCCCAAACGCATGTGGAACAACACGTGGGCTTGCTACAGGAATTTCCCCCCCCCCCCCCAAAAAAAAAAAAAAACGCGCGCTCTTGCGACTTCTGAAGGAAACTATGACTTTCAACATTTTCACCAAATGCGCCCACGCGGGCCTCTCGCGCGCGCATGTCGAAATCATCCGAACGCCCTTGGGCGCGTGCCGGGGGGGCGCGATCCCTGTCAAATAATTGCAATTGGGGCCACTCGCGCCCGTCGGCCGCGCGCGCATGTCGAAATCATTATAAAACCCCCACCATCGACACGTGGACACCATCGTCGCCACTGGCGTGATCAGCATCGGTGCCGTCATTGGCCTTGCCGTCGTCATGGTCAAAATCGTCACCAGCACGGCTACTATCATCATCGTTCCTGCCGTTGATGACGTCGCCGCGCTACCGACTCCGCCCGAATCACCGACTCTCACTGAAATGCCCGCGCGTCAGCGCAGCCTGCGAGACGCGCTGTGCCGATCAGCGCCGACCGACGAGTCCTCGGCGATAAGCGCCCCAGCGGCCTCGTCGGTCGCGCCTACGCTAGCTGTCCGCTCTGCGCGCGAGCCTGCGCGCGCTCGCGCGGCCGCAGAGATCCGCCAGCCAGCAGCCATGGCAATCGCAGCCGCATGGGCTTTGCAAGCAAGGTTGCGGGCTGATGGGTGGAATGCTTGCGCGAGCAGGGAAGTGGCTACATAAAGATCGGCCGTGTGAGCTGCACCGCCTAGACTCTCCTATCTTACAGGAAATTAAGATCTACCACCCATGCACCCCTGTCTTGTCCCCCCTCCCAGGGATACTGCGATTTACATGCGAGCCTGCACTATCGTCTACTCGAAATATGTACTCGGACCATTCCAGCCCAGCAAATACCCACCCCCCTCTCTCACCCGCCGCCAGCCCATTGCAAATGATGCCATTCTCGCGCGCGGGCTGATCAACAAATCAATAAGTTTCAATAAACGATGGGAACAAAAACACCTCGCGGCTTCCGTGGCGGAGTTCACGCGCGCGCGTCGTCGCGCGCGCATGCCAGAATCGTTCAAAACCGTCGGTGTCTCACTAATGTGTAAACCCAGGCTTCCGAATACATCTGAGCAGCCTATGGTTTTGCACGATCATGTCCGGAATAGTCGGCGCGAGGTCTCGCCATTTCTTTGCCGCATTTTTTCTCAACGTGTCCATCGCATGCGACCGAGCGGGCCTTTCGCGAGGGCATGCCGAAATCATTTGAACGCCCTCGCGCGCGTGCTGGGGGGGGGCACGAGCCTTTTCAACTAACGCCAAGCGGGCCGCTCGCGCCCGTCGGCCGCGCGCGCTCGTCAAAATCTCTCCAGCGCCTTCGCCGCCGACGCGTGGACACCACCGTCGTTATCGGATCAGCCAGCATGGGCGCCGCCATGGCGTTGCCGTCGTCATTGTCATCGTCGCCAACATCGGTTCTCTCATCATGGTGTCTCCCGCTGTCGGGGTCGCTACGATACCGCGCCGGCCCGAGTCACCGACCCGCACTGAAGCGCCCGCGCGCGAGCGCGGCCTGCAGGGCGCGCCGGGGAGCCCCTAGCGGTCAGCGCCACCGCTGCCACGTCCGTCGCGCCAGACCAGCCGGTCGCTCTGCGCGTGAGCCTGCGCGCGCTTGCGCGGCCGCGGCGATGCGCCAGCCAGCGCCAAGCAGTCATCGCAATCGCCGCCATGTGGGTTATGCAAACCAAGTGGCGGGTGGGCGGGTCGGAAGATTGCGCGAGCAATGGAGTTAACGATTTCCAGTTCGGCAGGGTGTAAACTGCGCCGCATAGGTCGCACCGCGTATGTTCTCCTTCCTAGAAAGGGATTGGGATATACCGCCACCGCCACTACCACCCCACCACCACCACCACCAACATCACCACCAACACCACCACACCCCGCCCCAAGACTTATCGGGGCCTCATGGGGGAAGTGCAGCTTAAATATGATCCTGCCCCATCGCTCATTCGAAGTATGAACTCATACTATCCCAGCCAAGACGGGTTCGAATATGCGCGCACACGAGTTTGATAGGCAATCAGAAGTTTTCCACACTCCCTGTCGAAACATAACAAATTTCACGCGCGCGACGTCGCGCGCGCATGCCGCAATCCGTTCAAAACCTTACGTGTCGCACCGATTTCCAAAAATCGACTGCCCCGAGAACATGAAAGGCGATTGATGATGCAGCTTGGCGTGCTTCCTTCTTGTATATTTCATAAGTATCTCTTTGCATATGTATGTTTGTATGTATGTATGTATGAATGAATGAATGAATGAATTTATGTATGCTTGCATGCATGTATGTACGTATGTATGAATGAAAGAGCGCAGTCTGTGGTCGCTTGGAGGGGGGGGGGGGGGAACCAGACCCCCCCCCTGGCTGGAGGAGGGGGGTTGGCGGCCGCCGGCGCCGACGCAAGGGGGGGGGGTCGGGAGGCGGGGGGTTGAGGGGGAGGGGAGTTCCCCTGGTTTTTTGATCGATGGCGCCGAGTGTTGGGGGGGGATCCACCCGCCAGTTCGAAACGCGCCGCCGAATGTTCCCAAGGCAAGCGCTCGTGAAACGCGCTCTCTCGTATGTATGTATATATGTGTGTATGTATGCATGCATGCGTGCGTGCATGCATGCATGTGTTTATGTATGTATGTATGCATGCATGCATGCATGCATGCATGCAGGCAGGCAGGCAGGCAGGCAGGCAGGCAGGCAGGCAGGCAGGCAGGCAGGCAGGCAGGTATGTATGTATGTATGTATGTATGTACGTCTGTATGTATGTATGTAAGGATGTGTGTATGCATGTATGTGTGTATACGCTTGTATGTATGTATGTATGTATGTATGTATGTATGTAGGTAGGTAGGTAGGTAGGTAGGTAGGTAGGTAGGTAGGTAGGTAGGTATGTATGTCAGAGTGAGGGGGCCGAACGCTCATTCTTTGTTCCCGGGTGCGTGGCTGAAGTGGGGATCCGCGGGGAGGACACTGCTTGTTGTTCTTGTCGTCGTCCCCCCCCGACCCACCCGCGACCCGCCCGCGACCCGCGACCCACCCCACGACCCACCCTGCGACCCACCCCGCGACCCACTCCGCGACCCACCCGCGACCCACCCCGCGACCCAACCCGTGACCCGCCCGTGACCCACCCGCGACCCACCCCGCGACCCACCCTGCGACCCACCCGCGACCCACCCCGCGACCCACCCCGCGACCCCCCGCGACCCACCCCGCGACCCACCCGCGACCCGCGACCCCCACCCCCCGCGACCCATCCGCGACCCACCCGCGACCCGGCCCGCGACCCATACGCGACCCATCCGCGACCCGGCCCGCGGCCCACCCGCGACCCACCCGCGACCCACCCGCGACCCACCCGCGACCCACCCCGCGCTCCACCCACATTGCATTAACGAATAAATCGGCGCCCGCGGCGGGCTCACTCCATAATTTGTAAAAGTTAGGCGCCTGCGGCGGGCTTCTTCAGAGCCTCGCAGTCTGACGACGTCCCCGCCGCCCACTCACTCTTATCCGCAACTGCGGGGTGCTATCTATATATGCAGACATACCGGCGAAGGACCCAACCATATGCAGTTGTAAGGACGGCGGCGAGGGCACAGCTTTCGGTTCAGCTCACTTTGAGGCAACGAAACGCGTGACGGGGGGCCCTGTACTGGGTGGGCGGACGCAGTCTTCGGTGGAACCCCCTCTGGGATCACGAAGCGCTGCGCTGGGCACGGGGGGGGGGAGACGGCGGAGGGCGCATGCGACCGCGGCGGCTGGGACTGGGCCTTCGGTGGAGTTCCTTGCGGGGCCACGAAGCACCGTGCTGTGCGGGGGAAGCGGGTGCGGCCGCAGCCACTGGGGCCTCCGGTGGAGCTCCCTATGGGGTCACAAAGCGCTGTGCTGGGTTGGGGAAGCGCATGCGCGACGACAGCCGCGGCCTCTGGAGTTTTCGGTGAAGTTCCCTGTGAAGCCGCGAACTACTGCGCTGGGTGGGGGAAACGCATGCGGCCGCGGCGGCTGAAACGTCGGCGGCTGAAGCGTTTGGTGGAGCTCCCTATGGGACCACGCCGCGCCGTGCTAGGCGGGGGGCGCATGCGACCGCGATCGCTGGGGCACTCGGTGGAGCTGAGCTCCCCACACGGCCAAGGAACTCTGTACTGGGTGACGCGGACGCATGCGAACGTCGCTTCTGGGGCCTTAGTTGGAGCTCTTTATGGGGCCACGAAGCGCTGTACTGGATGGCGCGGACGCATGCGCCACCGGCTAATGTGGCCTTCGGTGGGGCGCCCGCCCTAAGGGGGCTGCGAAACGTTGTGTTGGGTAGGGCACGCATGCGGCCGCAGCCACTGCTCACTATGAGGCCACGAGGCGCAATGCTGGGTGGCGCGGACGCATGCGAACGTCACCATTGCGGCCCTCGGTTGGGCACCCATGCGGGCCAGGGAACGCAGCGCTGGACGACGCGGACGCATGCGAACGTCGTTTCTGGTGCCTCTCGTGAAGGCCCCTATGAGACCCACGCGCGCTGGACTGGATGGCGCTGACGCGTGCGAGCGTCGCCTCTAAAGCTTTCGCTGGAGCTCCCCGTGGGGCCACGAAACGCTGTGCTGGGCGGGGCGGGCGCATGCGAACGTCGCGTCAGGGGCCCTCGGTTGGGCCCCCTATCAAACCCACGAAGCGGCGTGAAGGGTGGTGGGGCCGCATGCGATCTCGCCGCTGGGGCTTCGGCGGAACTCCCTATGAGGGCGCGAAGCGCCGTGCTGGGTGGAGCGGGCGCATGCGAACGTCGCCATTGGGGCCACCGGCCGGGCCCCCTTTCTGAGGCCATGAAGCGCTGTGCTGGGCGGCGCGGGCGCATGCGAACGTCGCCACGAGGGCCTTCGGTGGGGTTCCCTGTGGAGTCACAACGAGAGGGGCGCGCCGAAACGGTCGGCACGCGAAGGGCAGAGGCAGGGGCGGGAGGAGGGAGGAGGAGGGGGCGGAGGAGGAGAGGAGAGGAAACGCGGGGCGCTGCGCCTTCAAAGCGAAGAACCGACACCACAGGATGAGCAAGGAAAAGTGCGCGAGATCTTTCGAATCATTATAGAACATGTTCGGCGAAGGGCCCGGTCATCTGCGGCTGCGAGCATCGCCGTTGTGGGCATCGCCTTCGGTGGATCCCCTCACGGGGCCACGAAGCGTGCAGCGCGGGTGCCAGAATGGGGCGGGACCGCCAAGCGGGCGCTGCAACTGGGGCCTGCGGTATATCGCCCCCCTATGGAGCCATGAACCGCGAAGGGGACGTGCCGACATGGGGTGGGGCCGCCGTGCGAATGGCGCCACTGGGGCCTTCGGTGGAGCTTCCCACGAGGCCGCGAAGCGCGCAAGGGGTGCGCCGAAATATCCTCGCGCCCTTGCGCGCCGATCAAGCAGCGACGCTTCGCGGTAGACGACATGCTCGGGCATCATCCTAGCGCGCGCACCCCCTTGCTATTTGTAGCTGGGAGGTGGCGTGCTCATTTCTCACTCTCGGGAAAATTATTTTCGCGAGACGTCGCCCAGTCCGCGCGACGACCCCCGAAGGGCCCCTTTTGGCCCGCGAGTGTGCTGCAGTGCAAGGTTCAAACCTTTGACCCAGGATCCAATGGCACCCTAGAACAGGATGCACGCTCGAACTTCGAAAACCATGGCCCGCCCTCGGGCCGCCAGCGCCTCGGCTAAAGAACGGCTCAAGGGCGCCGGGTAAATCTGGGCGGCCCTGGCCCACCCAGCACACTCGGGCGACGCCCCCTCGAGTTGCGCGCGCGGGCAGCATGTGCGCGAGCAAACGCCGTTTCTGCTGTCGCGAGTCTCGGCCAGTCCGGCAAGCTCGTCGGGGCGCGCGCGCCCACAGAGAAATGTAGCTCGCTTTCGCCACCTGGCCCCGTGCTGGCAGAAGTCACACGTCACAGGATGTGCGAAGAATTTGGTGGTCAGGCGCTGTAGCTCTGATATGTTGAACGCGTGGCTACTTGTTGTGGATTCTCAAAGATAATTGGAACATGCGCTCTGTTGCAAGCTACGACGATCTTCAATGCGGACCTCAGACACTGATTTCCGACCTGAAGCTCCCCCAAACCTTGCCGCGCGTCTCGTGCCTCGAGGGGCCCCGAGGTCCACTCGCATCGCGCGTCGGTGGGAATCCGATCCTGGCAAGTGAGACCCAAGAGGAGAGGGTGGCCAGCATGGCCCCTAGACATCTGCGACACCTGATAACTCTCAGCAGCCGGCGGAGAACTCGTGGCCTAGTGAGATCGCCATGCTGGCCGCGATCTCCCCCCCGCACTCTGGCCTGGAACACGCGTCGCCTAAAAGCAGGCGCCACCCCAGCTTGGCCAGCCAAAGTGCCTGCGAAGTATGCGTCGGCTACCTCCGGCCGCCCGCGAGCGGCAGTGGGGCGGCCTGTCCGTGGAGGGTGATCTCCTCTGCGCTTCGCTCGCACTCGGCGGCGTGCCCCTGGACATCCACTGCGCGGGCCCTGTGCCCGCCGGCGAGTCGCGCGCGGCGCTTGTGCCGCGCCGCGCTCCTCTCGCCCTTCCACCGGCCGCGCTTCTAGATCTCCATGGGGCCACGGAGCCCTCGAGTCGCGTCTATGGGCGGTCCCGAGTGCCTCGCCCGGCAGGACGCCAGCTCGGGCACGTGGATGGCCTTCGCGCACTGGCGGAAGACGCTCATCTACTCCAGGCAGTCGAAAGCCCGCAGCTGGTTGGGCCCCGCGCGCCGTTGCAGTTCTTCGAGCTGCGGGCCGAACCACTAGGCCCAGCTTGAGTCCAGGAGGATCGAAACATTGGCTTCGTTCGTTTTGCCGCGGCTGGGCAACACCCCCGGATGAACCAGCAGCGACCAGTGGCAGGTGGCGCCCGCCGCGGGAGGGGCGAGGCTCGTTCCCCGCAATCCAAGCAGCTGCCCTTGCCTCAGGTAGCTGGGCGGCATGGCGAGGGCGAACAGCGCCATGCCCAGCCGACCCCTCAACGCCATGGCGTTGGCCAGCCCGAACCAGCTGCCCAGCGCATCTGGTCTCCGCGACCTCCATGGTCACAACTTGCACCGGCCGCGGGTGGCTCTCAGGCCCGCGGCAGCCGGCGACTTCCCGGGCGGTTGAGGCCCGGGCGGGGCTGCAGCCAGCCTGCTAGCAGCTTCGAGCCTCGCCAGGCATCCGCGCCATAGATGATGCTCTTCTCGAGGTATCCGACGAAGAGGGCGCCCAGCTCGGCGCCCCCGACGCCCGCGCTCTCGATCCGCCCGAGCCCCCCAGATTCGGAGAGTTCGGGCGGTTATGCGGCCCACTTCCTTGAGGCGCAATAGGTTCACAAGCCGGGTCGCGGTCCTCCTCTCCAGCAAACTGAGGCCATCCTTCCGCGCGCCCACGGCCCCCCAAAAATAGAATCGAAGGCGACGCAGCGATCCGTCGGCCAGCGCCCGCTGTCGGCGCCCCCCTCCTGCGCCGGGCTCCAATGCACTGCCGAAGCTCGAGGGCGATCGCCGCCGCTGCTGGCGTCCGAGGATCTCGGCGGAGATGTCGTCATCCGCGGCCAGGCCGTCCGCCTGCGCTGCTAGGCCTACCTTTCTGAGCGGCGGCCGCAGCGGAGCCTCCCTCGCGCGGGCTGGCCGCCGGCGCCATCGGCGCCCTGGACCTCGCCGGCGGCCTGCTGCCGGGGCGCCCGCAGGCGTCGGGGCGCCCGGGGCCGCGCCGCGGGACGAGCTGCCCTGGCACGAGCGACCGACAACGCCAAGACCCCCGACCGCCTGGACAGGGCCCGCGCCTCCGCCATCTCGAGCCGAGGAGATAGAAGCGCCCGTGGGATGAGATAAACGGGGAGGCTCTCGACGGGGCCCCTTGCGGCGCTGCGGTCTTCCCTGCGCGCGGCGTAGATGCAGATATTGCAGCTGCTGCTTCCTGCCTGTGATTACTTCTGCTTTGCTGGTCTCGATGTTCCAGATTAAACCCATGCTCATGTCGTGATCTGCGATGCTGATGTCGTGCTCTGAGCTCATGTAGTTTCCGTCTTTGCTGCTGCCCTAGCTTGGCCCCTCGACCTCCGCGTTCCCAGCCCCCCCGCCGCCGCGTAGCACAGGTTGCGCGGCTGCTTCTCTGTCTTGAGGGGCAAGCGCCCTTAGCCGCTGATTTGCACGCGCTGCTTCGCGGCGATGATGGGCCGCGGGGGCCTCGCCCGCGGCGTCCGCGGGCGAATCGTCGGAGCCCGTCGGGCCTCGGCGAAGCACGCGCGAAGGCGCGCGCCAGGCCAACGAAGAGGACGCATTGTGATCGCAGATTCTCGGAGCCTCATCGACGCAATTGAATTCACCGAGGATCCATCCGGCAACCGAGCGGACGTTGCGGGCGAGAAGATAAACATAGATCCTGCGAGCGACGACCAACAATGGCAACGCTGGGGGTTGCTGACGAGGGCCGCTCACGGGGCGCGCCACGACCAGTGGCAAGTCCCGCCGCCGTTGAATGCGGCACCCGCGCCGTCTAAATGCGTTCAGAGTTGTCTCCGTTTCGCGGAACGGCGCACGGAAAAAAGACATCGCATCACATGTCCAAAAATGCGCGCGCGCGCACGCGGCCATTGTCGCGCCCCCGCCTCGTCTGGGCGAGGCGACGCGCGATGGCCAGCTCGCCCGGGGCCAAAATGGCGACGCCTCCTGGCCTGGCCCAGGCTCCGCTGCGGCAGATCTGCCAACGCGACTGCTCCGACCGGCTGGCCGGCACCTCCTCGGAGTTCCCGGGCAGGAAGGTGCCCGGGGGCGCGGCCACGGGCGCAGCGGGGCGCTGCGGGCGCTCGCCCTAGCACTCGAAGCCAGCGCGGAGCGCGGCGAGCTCCCGAGGCGCTAGCTCGAGGTCCAGGCGGAAGCGAGACCGCTCTGCCACCCCGCCGACCCCGGCGGCCACCTTGGCGCCCACCACGGTCGACGTCTCCCCGGAGCCGCTCTCAGAAACATCGGAGGCAGTCGCGTTGCGGCTCCAGGGCGCCACCCAACTGCTACGAGGAAAAACCAACAAGCCTCGGATGCACGAGCTCATCCCGAACCGACGCCCAGATCTCCTGCCTCCCCCAGTAGGCCGACGGCGTAGCAGGCAGAGAAGATGCTCAGCGTTTCCCGACGCACCAGGCCAGCAAAAATACATTGGCCCAGCAGACGCCCCGGGTCTCGGCCTGACATCACACCACGCTGAAGAGCGCAGGCCAGTCCTCGCTCCAGCCGAGCGCGCCGCTTACCGGCGATGCTGGAGCAGAGCAGGTCGCCGCCCGCGTTGACTCCGTGGGCAGAGCCGCCCTCCTCGAACACCTCCACCTCGTGGATGTCCAGGCGCAGGCCGTTGAAGACAGCCACCTTCTCGTCCATTGCCTTCTCCACTGCCCGAGCGAGGGCGCACTGGCCCGGCGCGCCCAAGTCGTCGCCGCGCACGTAGCGCCGCGGGCCCTGTTTCTGGCCCTGGCCCAGCCTGACGACGATGGGATCGCCGGCGTCCGCTGCCGCGCTGGCCTCGCAAAGCTGGTCGCAGCGCCTTGCCAGTTTGGCGTTTGCGTTTTGACAGACACGCAACGACCAGGAGAAGTCCGTCGGCGGGGAACCCGCCGACGCCGCTCTCCGCCAGAGTCAGGCCCTCCATTCTCATCTCACTGACAGCAGCGGCGAGGAAAACAAACGGTGGGCCCACCCACGCTGGCAACACCACGCGACGGAAGCAGCTCCCCGCGTCGCCGACCCCCGGATACCCCAGCTGGACTGGTGGAACAAGTTGGGGCCGCTATCGACTGCGACCTCCATCCCGGCGACGCCCTCGGCCATCAGGGCCCGCTTGGGGCGGCGTCAGCAGCCGCTGGCGAGCGGCCCGAGCGCCGGTTATCACGCGCATCTTCTGTCATCCAATCTTCCTAGCGAAGAAGGCCCAATGAATACAACGGGCTGCCTGGCGCGCCGCAGTATATCGACGCTGTGCAAACGCCGCGCGAATCCCACATGCCGCCGCGTGCACTCTGCGCGCGCGGGGTCCAGGCGAGGCTTCGCTGGGCCATGGCGACGCCGCGATTCAAAATCAGAAGCGCTTCGCAGCATCCACTCTCCACGACCCCCCGGGAAACGCAGGCCTGCTGCGCCGAGCAACCTCTTAAGATGGGGGGGCGCCCAGACTGCAATCGGGTAGCGGGGCGAGCCCGAGCTGGAGCGGCTCGGAATGGGCCGCCCTCGGCGGGGGCGCGCTGGGCACTGGCCCCCGGGCTCGCGCCGGGCCATCGACGCGCGCAGCCACCTCGCCACGGAGGTCATCGCCGTCGTCCGCGCCGACCGCGAGCGCGCCGGCCGCCCCAGCCATCCAGTCGAACGCGTCGATCGCCCTGTTGAGCAGACGAATCCGAAGATCACGGCCGCGCAGTCCACGACCATGGCGAACTCCTCCTGCGCGCCCGGGGCTCCTCCAGCCGCGACAATGGGAAAAGGTGGCGCTCACCGCGCGATGCTGGCAGCCGCGCGCGACCGGGCCAAGATTGCCGCCCGCCGAAACGGCGCCCAGCCCCGTCGGCTCAGTCGGGGCCCATCCCGACGCGGCTGCCTCCAGGCCAGAGCAATCTTCTTGAGCCCTCGGCACAGACCGGGCCCTCGGCCGCCGGCGACGCGACCTCGGCCCTTCGAACCGCGGCCGCCCCCACCACCGCCTCCGACGTCGCCCTCCTGGAGCTCTTCCTGGCGCGCCCAACTCCAGGTCGGTCTCCTCCTTCGCTCGCCGCACCCCGTGCTGCCGGAGCTCCGGGCCATCGCATCCAAAGGGGTCAGACCACTATAGAACCGAGCCATCTGCCATTCCTGCGTGCGTCCTGGGACGCGGTAGGCGCCCAGGATGGCAAGGGGTCGCCCCGCCTGCACTTCGAGGCTCGCAAGGGCTGGAGTGTTCACCTGATCGAGAGTGGAGGCGTAGCACATCATGCCAACTAGGCTCTAGACGCGCGAGCTCACGCATGACCCGATCAATGCTGTCCACCTGCCTGGCCCGAGCCCAGGCTAAAACCACAGCTGGGGTTCCGCCTTTGCGCTCGATGTGCTTCATCACCTGCAATATCGTGGAGGGGCCCTCGAACTGCCACTGCGGATCTGGCACGTGGACGCTCTCCTGCACCGCCTTAATCATTCCAAGTGGGCGTCGTAGTCGGTCCACAAGGATCTGGCATCTTCACCGCCCAGGGTCGGCAGGGCGGCGCCGGCGGCCTCGGAGGAGCCCAAGGGGGCTCGCCAGCTGGGAGCGGCATCGGGGGCCAGCCGCCACGCGGCCGCTGCAATTCGTCAAGCCGACTCCTGACTTTCGAATCGATCTCCGACGTCGGCGCCAGCTCGGCCCGGCGGGCCGCGCGCGTCGCAGCGCGACCGCGCCCATGTCCGACACCACCGCGTCCGTGGAAGCGAACGCGCCCTCGTCGCCGACCTGGCCCGCCCGGCTTTTCTCCATGAGGATCCGGGCGAAGCCCGCCGGCGCCGCCACAGGGCCGCGGATACTCCGCGGGCGTGGCCGTGCCGCCGACCTGCTCAAGCCCCTCAGCGTCAGCGCCCACATCGCGACCAGCGGCGTCGCCTGGCGACGCCGTCGGTCCGGCAGCAACCGCGCGGCCGCACGGGGGCCGGCGCCGCGGCAAGAAGCGGCCTCCAAACAGCTCGTTTAGCGCCCCCACCCCCGTCTCGGCGCCACCGCAACATGCACCTCTACCTGCGTCAAAAACTCCGTCCGGCACACCTTCAGCGCCTGGCGCCGCCATTCTCGGATGTGGGCCCGCAGCTCGTCCGCCGTCACGACCTCCTGAAACCTGTGCGCAGGCGCATCCAGCACCGGCAGCCGCCCACTGGGACGAAGGTCCAGAATCCGACTTACACCCGACGCACCTTCGCTGCTGTCCAGCACCTCGTAATACACATTCAAGTCGGGAGTGAAGATCACCCACCGGGATGCTGATCGGCCACAGCGCGATACGTTCGTGGTACACGTCGCCCGCGTCGTACCGCACAAGACAATGCTTACCGGGCATCAAGCACGCCGCACCCGCGTCGCGTCCAACGAGAACCACGCCCAGCTCGCAGCCAGCGGGAACGCCGCAGATCGCCGCCACCTCCTGCCACCGGAGCTTTGAGCAGGCGAGCGCCCCACGGCACGGCGGCGGCGCCCACCTCTGCGCCGCGGGGCGCGCTGGGCAGCTGCACTCGCAGCCCGGCAGGTCAGGGCACGGCGGCCCCGACGGGCATGACGGCGGCCGCCCCCCACGCTGCGGGAGGCCCAGGCTGACCACCAGAGCCGCCACCGCGCCGCTCCGGAGGCCATGCGCAGGCGCCGGGCCCATGCAGGCGAGGCCCGCGGACGAAGCCTGAAGCCGCTGAGCCAGAAAAAACGGGTGCGGAGACACAGAAGTCCCCGAACGGGGAGAGATTCCCGAACTGTGCGAGCAGGAGGGACACGAGGAGACCCCAGGAGGCGAGGCGCAGAAAGCCTCGCGCCCCCACGCGCCGATCCAGCGGCGAGGGGTCCACAGCAGACGACACGCTTGCTACTACATCATTCTAGCGCACGCGCTTCCACGCGTGTGTCAACATTTTCATTGAATTCGGCCAAACGGGCCTCTCGCGCCACATGTCGAAATCACTCGAACGCCCTTGCGCGCGTGCTGGGTGGGGGGGCACGATCCGTGTCAAATAATACCACGCGGGCCACTCTCGCGCGCCGGCCGCGTGCGCATGTCGAACTCTTTCCAAAACTTTCATCACCGACGCGAGGACGCCGTCATCGGCGTCGGCGTGATCAACACCGGCGCCGTCATCATCGCCACCAGCACCGCTACTACCATGATCGTGTCTACAGTTGTCGATGTTGCCACTCGCACTCGCCCGCGAGCCCAGTTTGCCGACTCGCACTGAAGTGCCCGCCGGGAAGTGCCCAGCGATCAGCGCTGGCGCGGCCGCGTCGGTCGCGCTGAACTAGCTGGTCGCTTCGCGCGCGAGCATGTGCGGGCTAGCGTGGCCGCAGAGATGCACCAGCCAACGACGAGCACTCATCGCAATCGCCGCCCCATGGGATTTGCAAACCAAGTTGCGGGTGGGTGTGTGGGATGATTGCGCGCGCAGTGGAGTTGACACGTTCAAGTTAGACAGGGTGAATTGCACCACGTACATTGCTCTACCCCACGTATACTTCACAACGCGGATTGCTGGATGAAAAACTCAGTTTGGGTTCCACGCTGGCCAACATGCTCCCTCCGTCGTTGCAGGGTTCCGAATTTCGCACATGTTCGGCTTCCTGGTGCTCCAAGGCGATTTAAGAAGCACCCAAGATCATCGCCCACGACGGCTCAAAAGGCATCCAAGAAGGAATCGAGAGCCCCAGGAGGCCCCAAGACAGCCCAAAATGCTCCCAAGACGGCCCCAAGAAGGGGCCCAGACACGTGACCCGGACGGACAGTTTGAGCTCTCGGCCCCGACGGCCATCAGGAGGCCGCAAGAAACCCGCGCAAGAGGCCCCAAAGAGGCCCCAAGATGCCCCCAAGATGCCCCCAGGAGGCCCCAAGGGACCCCGAAGAGGCTCCCAACAGGAGGCCCCCAAGACGCCCAAAAACTGCCCCCGAGAGGCCCCGAAACTGTGGCCCAGAGGTACGAGAGCGCCCAGAAGGCCCCATGAAACATCCATGAGAATTCTGACCCACAATCCAGGCAAGGTGGCGGAATGTTGGCGGCGCGCAGAGGGTGGTAGGGGGAGGGGGAAGGCTTCTTAGAAGGAGGCTGCTTCTTAGAAGGCGCCTGCCTTACATTTGTAGACAAGGCCCGCGCCTTCTAAGAAGCAGGGGTGCATCTAAGAAGCCTCCCCCCCTCCCCATACCCCCCTGTGCGTGCCGCCAAGGATGGGCCGGCCGAAGGCCGTGAGATCCGCCGCCCCCTGCTGATCCATCACAGGGGTGCCTGGCGTGCTGGATCCTCTCGGTTTTGGCTTTGGTTCTTTGTCCAAAAGAACTCCCCCAGGGCCTCCGGCGCGTCCCGCTGGGGCCCCGGGAAGGTGCTCAATCCGGAAAATAATCCTCCAAGATGGCTCGAGATGGCGCCAAGATGGCCACGGTGGCCCGAGATGGCCTCCAAGATGGCCCAAGATGGCCTCCAAGTTCGCCCAAGATAGTCCAAGACGGCCTCCAAGATGGTCCAAGAGACTCCAAGATACCTCCAAGGTCGCCCGAGAAGCCTCCAAGACGGCCCAACACGACCCAAGAGGCCTCCAAGAGGTCCTCCAGGAGGGCCCGAAGAGGCCAAAATCATTGATGTTCGTTAGGTTGAAGGATTTGGGCATTTGCTTCGTCTCGGCATTCCGACGGCTCAAGACGGCCCAAGAGGCCCCCAAGATCGCCCCGAGATCGCCCACGAGGCCTCCAAGATGGCCCCATGACGGCCCAAGAGGCTCCCAAGACGGCCCCAAGAAAGCCCCAAGACGGGCCAAGACGCCTCCAAGACGCCCAAGATGGCCTCCAAGACGGCCCCGAAGCAAGAGGGCCCCAAGCCAGTTCAGAGAGGCCCCCAAGACGGCTCCCGACGGCGTCAGACGGGCCAGGAGACGGCCAAATAGGCCCCCGAGAAGTCCCCAAAAGGCCCCAAGAGGCCCTCAAGAGGCTCCAACATGGCCTCCAAGACGGTCCCAAGATGGCCCAATCGAGCCCAAGAATGCCTCAAGAGGCTCCGAAGAGGCATCCTCCCCCTTTTCCTTTTTCCTCCTTCTCCTCTTCTTCCTCTTCCCCCGACGGCTTTCCAAACCGACTCGGGGAACACATGGTGCGATAGCTTCGCCCCTAAAGATGCCTCCAAGACGGCCCAAGATGCCTTCAAGACGACCTAACATGGCGTCAGTATTGCACAAGACGGCCCAAGAGGCTCCCAAGAGGCCTCCAATAAGAAGCTCCCAGGCGGCTCCAAGAGTGTCCCCAGAGGCTCCCAAGATGCCCCCTCTTCCTCCTCCTTCTTCTTCTCCTCCTCCTCCTCCTCCTTCTCCTCCACAACGTCATCCTCCACCTCCTCAGCCTCCTCCTGGTCTTCCCCGCCATCCTCCACCACGTGTTCCCCGAAGGGTTTCCACAACGGCTGGGGGAACTCATGGTCCGATAGCTTGGAAGAGCTCTTGCCACAAGGCTCGGCCACATGGGCGATTCTAGAAGGCAGGGGGTGGCGGTGATTCGCCGTAGGCGTCTTCGATCCGCCGCCCCCTGTCGATTCGTCGCAGGGGTGACTGGCGTGCTAGATCCTTTCGGTTTTGGTGTTGGTTCTTTTTCCAAAAGAACTTCCTCTGGGGCTTCGGCCCGTCCCGCCGGCCACCCGGAAAGATTGCCCAGGGGTGGTTGTCAAGGGTTTTTCATGCTCCAGACGGCTCCAAGACGGCCCAAGATGGCCTCCAAGACGCCTCCAAGACGGCCAACATGGCCTCCTAGACGGCTCAGATGGCCCCAAGATGCCTCCAAGATGGCCCAAGATGCCTCCAAGACGGCCAAGATAGCCTCAAGATGGCTCAAGACGGCTCAAGAGGCCCCCAAGAGCCCCCAAGACGCCTCCAAGAGGTCCTCAATCCGTAAGTGTTCGAAGAATTGTGGCATTTGCTTCGTCTCGGCATTCCGAAGACCTCAAGACGGCCCAAGAGGCCCCCAAGATCGCCCCAAGATCGCTCACGAGGCCCCCAAGATGGCCCCATGAAGGCCCAAGAGACTCCCAAGACGGCCCCAAGAGGCCTCAAGACGTAAGAGGCCTCCAAGACGGCCAAGCTGGCTTCCAAGACGAACCCGAAACGTCCCCAAAGAGCCCCAAGACGTTTCAGAGAGGCCCCCAAAACGGCTCCCGACGGCGTCAGACGGGCCAGGAACGCCATCAGACGGCCAAAGAGGCCCCCGAGAAGCCCCAAAAGGGCCCCAAGAGGCCCTCAAGAGGCCCCAAGAGAGCCCAAGATAGCCCCAACATGGTCTCCAAGACAGCCCCACGATGGCCCAATCGAGCCCAAGAGTGCCTCAAGAGGCTCCGAAGAGGCATCCTCCCCCTTCTCCTTTTTCCTTCTTCTCCTCCTCCTCCCCTTCCTCCCCCCCGCGTTCGCCGAAACCTTTCCAAACCGACTCGTGGAACACATGGTCCGATAGCTTGGCCAAGCTCTAGCCCAGCTGTCGGACACACAGGCGCTTCCGAAAGGGCAGGGGGCGGCGGTGATTCGCCGTAGGCGTCTTCGATCCGCCGACCCCTGTTGGCTTGCCACAGGGGTGCCCGGCGTGCTAGATCCTTTCGGTTTTGGTGTTGGTTCTTTTTCCAAAAGAACTTCCTCTGGGGCTTCGGCCCGTCCCGCCGGCCACCCGGAAAGATTGCCCAGGGGTGGTTGTCAAGGGTTTTTCATGCTCCAGACGGCTCCAAGACGGCCCAAGATGGCATCCAAGACGCCTCCAAGACGCCAACATGGCCTCCTAGACGGCTCAGATGGCCCCAAGATGCCTCCAAGATGGCCCAAGATGCCTCCAAGACGGCCAAGATAGCCTCAAGATGGCTCAAGACGGCTCAAGAGGCCCCCAAGAGCCCCCAAGACGCCTCCAAGAGGTCCTCAATCCGTAAGTGTTCGAAGAATTGTGGCATTTGCTTCGTCTCGGCATTCCGAAGACCTCAAGACGGCCCAAGAGGCCCCCAAGATCGCCCCAAGATCGCTCACGAGGCCCCCAAGATGGCCCCATGACGGCCCAAGAGACTCCCAAGACGGCCCCAAGAGGCCTCAAGACGTAAGAGGCCTCCAAGACGGCCAAGCTGGCTTCCAAGACGAACCCGAAACGTCCCCAAAGAGCCCCAAGACGTTTCAGAGAGGCCCCCAAAACGGCTCCCGACGGCGTCAGACGGGCCAGGAACGCCATCAGACGGCCAAAGAGGCCCCCGAGAAGCCCCAAAAGGGCCCCAAGAGGCCCTCAAGAGGCCCCAAGAGAGCCCAAGATAGCCCCAACATGGTCTTCAAGACAGCCCCACGATGGCCCAATCGAGCCCAAGAGTGCCTCAAGAGGCTCCGAAGAGGCATCCTCCCCCTTCTCCTTTTTCCTTATTCTCCTCCTCCTCCCCTTCCTCCCCCCCGCGTTCGCCGAAACCTTTCCAAACCGACTCGTGGAACACATGGTCCGATAGCTTGGCCAAGCTCTAGCCCAGCTGTCGGACACACAGGCGCTTCCGAAAGGGCAGGGGGCGGCGGTGATTCGCCGTAGGCGTCTTCGATCCGCCGCCCCCTGTTGGCTTGCCACAGGGGTGCCCGGCGTGCTAGATCCTTTCGGTTGTGGTGTTGGTTCTTTTTCCAAAAGAACTCCCTCTGGGGCTTCGGCCCGTCCCGCCGGCCACCCGGAAAGATTGCCCAGGGGTGGTTGTCAAGGGTTTTTCATGCTCCAGACGGCTCCAAGACGGCCCAAGATGGCCTCCAAGACGCCTCCAAGACGGCCAACATGGCCTCCTAGACGGCTCAGATGGCCCCAAGATGCCTCCAAGATGGCCCAAGATGCCTCCAAGACGGCCAAGATAACCTCAAGATGGCTCAAGACGGCCCAAGAAGCCCCCAAGAGCCCCCCAAGACGCCTCCAAGAGGTCCTCAAGGAGGGCCCGAAGAGGCCAAAATCATTGGTTGTCCTTGGGCTTTCGAAGAATTGTGGCATTTGCTTCTTCTCGGCATTCCGAAGACCTCAAGACGGCCCAAGAGGCCCCCAAGATCGCCCCAAGATCGCTCACGAGGCCCCCAAGATGGCCCCATGACGGCCCAAGACGCCCCAAAGATGGCCCCAAGAGGGCCCCATGACGGCCCAAGAGGCCTCCAAGACGCCCAAGATGGCCTCCAAGATGGACCCGAAGCGCCTTAAGTGGGTTTTAAGTTGGTTTAGAAAGGCCCCCAAGACGGCTAGACGGGCCAGGAACGCAGTCAGACGGCCGAATAAGCCCCCGAGAAGCCCCAAAAGGGCGCCAAGAGGCCCTCAAGAGGCCCCAAGAGAGCCCAAGATAGCCCCAACATGGCCTCCAAGATGGTCCTAAGATGGCCCAATCGAGCCCAAGAGTGCCTCAAGAGGCTCCGAAGAGGCATCCTCCCCCTTTTCCTTTTTCCTTCTTCTCCTCCTCCTCCTCCTCCTCCTCCTCCCCTTTCTCCTCCCCGCGTTCGCCGAAACCTTTCCAAACCGACTCGGGGAACACATGGTCCGATAGCTTGGCCAAGCTCTAGCCCAGCTGTCGGACACACAGGCGCTTCCGAAAGGGCAGGGGGCGCGTAGGCGTCTTCGATCCGCCGCCCCCTGTTGAGTCATCGCTGGGGTGCCTGGCGTGCTGCACCCTTTCGGTTTTGGTTTTGGTTCTTTTTCCAAAAGAACTCCCCCTGGGGCTTCGGCCCGTCCCGCCGGCCACCCGAAAAGACCGCCCAGGACCTCTGTCCCCCCCAAAATCCTCCAAGACGGCTCAAGATGGCCTCCAAGATGGCCACGTTGGCCCAAGATGGCCTCCAAGATGGTCCAAGGTGGCCTCCAGGTCCGCCCGAGATGGTCCCAGACGGCCTGCAAGGATACCTCCAAGGTCGCCCGAGAAGCCTCCAAGACGGCCCACCACGACCCAAGAGGCCTCAGGTCCGCAAGGAGAGCCCGAAGAGGCCAAAATCATCCCGACGGCGTCAGACGGGCCAGGAACGCACTAAGACGGCCAAAGAGGCCCCCGAGAAGCCCCCAAAGGGCCCCAAGAGGCCCTCAAGAGGCCCCAAGAGAGCCCAAGATCGCACCAACACGGCCTCCAAGACGGCCCCAAGATGGCCCAGTCAAACCCAAGAGTGCCTCAAGAGGCTCCGAAGAGGCATCCTCCCCCTTCTCCTTTTTCCTCATTCTCCTCCTCTGCCTCTTCCTTCCCCACGTGTTCCCCAAAGGCTTTCCAAACCGACTCGGGGAACACATGGTCCGAGAGCTTGGCAGGCCTCTGGCCACAACGTTCGGCCACACAGGCGCATCCGAAAGGGCAGGGGGCGGCGGTGATTCGCCGTAGGCGTGTTCGATAAACTTTCGACGGTCCGCGCGGATTTCTTGGATCCGCGCTGGGGCCCCCTGGCGCCGCCCCTGGCGCGCTCCGCGCGCCCGGGAGGGGGCCCCAGCGCGGATCCAAGAGATCCGCTCGGACAGTAGAAAGTCTCTGTGTTTATACCACTTTTTTGTTATTCGAGCTCCTCAGGTTGGTGGCGCTCACAACGTTTACCACGAGCTTGCGCTGCCGGTAGGTCTGGCCACGGCCCTGCGGGAACGGCAAAGCCTCGCCGCTCGCGTCGGAGAGGTGCGCCGCGTCGAGCAGATCCAGCCAGACATACCTCCTCTCTTCCTGTGGCACGCCCCGCCGGACCATCTCGTCCAGGTCGTAGATCGCCGCGATGTCTGCCTTCCTCACCCACTCCGCGCACATCGCCCCGAGACCAGGACCCTGTGGAGGCGTGTTCTTCACCTTCACCTGCTCCACACTCACGGTCACCTCTTTGGGAGCAGTCTCGTTGCCCCCCTCTGTGCGATCGTGCAGCCGAAGCTTGATGCACTCCTGTGGGATCAGCGAGGTACTCTCGTTCAGATCAGTTGGCAGATAGCGCACCGTAACCTCGCCGGAGTGCTTAGCGACCGTCCTCACCTCAAGGAACTTGTCGTCCGCAATCAGAGTTCCCTGGACTCCGTGGCCCCACCTCAGGTAGTGGCCGTCTTCCTTGGCGTGCGCGCTGGCGCCCATTCGGTAATGCAGCCCAGGGCCGCCTGGTTTCTCCATTCCGCTGCGGGCCACCCACCACGTCTCCTCCGAAGAAGAGACGATGCCGGTCTGCCCACGCCTCAGCACCTACGTAGCAGGCATCATTCCGCACCGCCAAACCACGCCTAGCCAGGGCCACCCTGGACGCTGGCATGGTGTGTACTTGCGCCCTCCTAGCCGAGGCCAGGAGGGTCTAGATACCCAATATATGCGGCGTCTTGATTTTGTTCACTACGGGGTCCCCGAAGTCCCGACCTTTCCTGACCAATTTTCCATCCCGAGCCGTGTCTAAAGGTCCCCGGGCCCGGCGTAGGGCCCCCAGAGACCGAAACTGGCCAACAACCTCCCGTCGTAATTTTCACGGCGCGAGCATGTCTGGGTATACTCCAGGCCATCCCGGGGCCCAGGACGGCCCCGGCCGAGCACGGTGGCGGCGCGCAGATCTCCTTCTGCCCAGCACCAGCCCTGCGCCCCCGTCCGTGACGCAGTCCTCCTGTGGGACAATGCCGAGGGGGTTCACCACCAAGGGGGTCGCAACTTCCTCGAGGAGGCGCCGCTTCTCGACGAAGTGGGCCCCCAAGAGCGCTCCAGAGCCTCCCAGAACGATCACAGGCCTCCTGGGGCTGCGTTTGCTCCTGGAACCCCACATTTCGAGGAGGGACTGGCGACCCTGGTGCAGTGACTCCCCTCGTGGAGACCTCCCACAGGGGGTCGGAGGGCCAGAGGAACGCGCCGCATGGTCGATGCATCGCCGATGCGCTAGCGATGCATCGGCGATGCATCTGCGACGTCGGCGATGCTTCGGCGCCGTCGCCGTGGAGAACATCGGGCTCCGCATCGAGCCGCATTGCCGATGCATCGGCGACGCGACGCGATCCCCCGACCCCATCGACTCCTCATCCTCCTCCTCCTCCTCCTCCGCCTCCGACCCCATCTGAGAGGCCTGCGGCAAAGAACTTTTGCTTCAGGCGTGTCGCCGCGGCGGAGAGCGGATGGCATGTCGCTCGGCCCCGCGGGGCGGCAGACTCCGGAAAAGCACAGGCGGCACTGCCGCCTCGGGAGCGGGAACTGGATGACGTGCCGCTCCGGCGGTGGGCCGGGGGTGGGGGCGGGCCAGAACCGGCGGAGCGACACGCTGTCCAAGAGTTCCCGCCCGTACTCACACTCCGACCCCATCCCCAGACGTGCGATGCCCCTCTCGTTCCCCCAGGCGCGGCCCCAGGAAGTCCCGACCCGCTCCTCGGGGCCAGCCTCTCCTCCCGAGCCGCTTTTGTGGACGGCCCCAGGGCCCAGCGAGGGCTCCCAGAGGCCGGGCACGGCCCACCAGCCTCCCGTCCTGAGCTCTTCGGGGCGCCAGCACGCCTGGGTGTGCAGTCGACGAAATCACGAGGATGCACGATAGGGATGCAAGGGCCTTGCAAGGCCGCTTCGAAGCCTTTCGAGCGGGGCGCGGCCGACGAGAGTGGCCAAGGGATGGACCGAGGAGGCCAGGATGCCAGGGCACCCTTGGGAAGGCTGCCCATCCTTCCCCTGCGGGCTCACTGCCTAGATTTAAGTCGGGCGTGTCCCCCTGCAGGGGGAGTTCCGACGAAAACTAAACAATACTCAAAACATACCCCCCGAATAGGCAAACATCATCAACACATCGCCCCCAGACTGTTTTTTTTGTTATTGCTATTTTGGGGCGCATTCCTCCTGTAGAGGGACAGGCCCGACTTCAGCCGAAACAGGGGGCCGCCTGCGAATCCTACCCCCACCCTCCCCCCCAGAAATCGTGGGGGGCAGGGGCAGGGTTCGCATGTGGCCCCCTGCAGGGGGAGTTCCGACGAACACTAAACAATGCTCAAAAAAGACGCCCCGAATAGGCAAACATCACCAACACATCGCCCCCCGACGATTACCTTCACTATTTTGGGGACACTCCTCCTGTAGAGGGACAGGCCCGACGTAAGCCGAAGGATTGCAAAAAAAGGAGGATTGCAAAAAAAGGATTGCAAAAAAAAAGGATTGCAAAAAAAACGAAGGATTGCAAAAAAAGGATTGCAAAAAAACGAAGGATTGCAAAAAATCCTTCGTTTTTTTCCAATCCTTCGTTTTTTTGCAATCCTTTTTTTGCAGATCTGCACTGCCCGAGCCTTCACCATCACCTCGGCGCCGGGCGGCGGGACCCGGGCCTCCGGCACCCGCGGCAGGGGCGCGGGCTCCGCGGCGCCCCGCTCGGACGCGGGCGGGGAGCCCCCCGCGCTGCGCCCGCCGCCCTCGCTGCCGCTCGCCGTCCTGGGAGGCGGGGGGGCGCCGCCGCGGGGCAGGGGACCGACAGTCATGATGGGCGTGTTTTCCACCACCACCACCACCACCACCATAAGTTGGAGGGGGGGTCCTCCCCCTCCCCCCCCTCCTCCTCCTCCTCCTCCTCCTCCTCCTCCTCCTCCTCCTCCTCCTCCTCCTCCTCCTCCTCCTCCTCCTCCTCCTCCTCCTCCTCCTCCTCCTCCCCTCCTCCAAGTTATGGTGGTGGTGGTGGTGGAAAACAGGCTCATCAAGTCAACCGGCATAGGAAGGAGGCGCGACCACAAGGGCTCCCAAGATCCGCGCTCCGCGCTGCGCGAGGCTCGAGGTGCGGACGGCTTCGCGGTCTCACGCCGCCTCCCAGGGGAGAAGAGGGCGAGGAGGAGGAATCGGAGCCGAAGCGCGAAGCGCGAAGCGCGAATAACTTCGCGCCCTGGGATGAGGATGCAAGGGCCTTGGACGGCCCTTTCGAAGCTCTTCGAGCGGGCGCGGCCAGCGACAGCGGCGAAGGACGGGCCGAGGAGGCCAGAATACGAGGGTATCCTTGGAGCCCTGCGGGCCCTGCGCCACCTCCCCCCCTGTAGATGCAGAGGCCTCCCAGATGGGGTCCGAGCAGATGGGGCTGGAGGATCGCGCCGCATCGCCGACGCGTCGGCGACGCATCGGCGATGCATCGGCGATGCATCGGCGATGCATCGGCGATGTACTGGCAACGTCGGCGATACACTGGCGACGTCGGCGACGGGAACACGGTCTCCACATCGGGCAGCACCGCCGATGCATCGGCGATGCGGAGGGATCCTCCGACCCCATCTGCTCCGACCCCACCTAGGAAACCTAGATTCGAAATCGTTCGGTGGTGGGGCAGGGTTCGCATGTGGCCTCCTGTAGGGGGCCACATGCGAACCCTACCCCTACCCCCCACGATTTCTGAGGGGGAGGGTGGGGTTCACTTCGTTCACGGGCCCATGGCTTCATCGTGCGGGGGCGGTGCTGGCATGCGGCCAGGAGCCCTCAGACCAGGAGCACAGGGCCCCCTGAGATCCCGGCGTGGCAGCTCTTTTTCGAGCCGGGCGTCCTCGCCATCTTCGTCGACCCTGGGACCCTCACAGATCAACCTGGCTTGAGACGTGGCGCAGAACGATGGGATGGGGTCGAGGGCCCTAGTCGTCATTTGTACGACGTTGCATTTTGCTCGCCACTAGGATCTCAGGGTCTGAATCACGGTGGAACGCTGTCTGGGGCGCGGCCATGGGTACCACCGCCGCCATCATCAGATAAGGAATCATCCAGGGCCTGAACCTCAAGGGCACTTTTCTTCACGAACGCCCCCTCCGCAGGGAACCAACTATAGAATTGATTGAGCCCACAGTTATTGATTTTTTTCGTCGAGTCTACCAAGCTACACGTCGAATGTTCATAGATCGACAAACCTTCTACGAATTGTTGCAGACTCGCCCGACACATCAGTGCTAGGGTAAATCAATTGTGTAGTCGATCCCCTACTCGGATTCGATGGTTCATGGTACACCCGTTACCGGCTCCACCCTCCGCCTCCACCGCATCCTGGTCACGTCACGATTCGCGCCGGCGCGAATCGTAACGTGACTGGCACCCTCCCCCCGTCCCCCGCCCCCGATCGCGCCCATTATCGCCAGGAGATGAAAAACCAGTCTCCACCGCTCCGCCGTGGACCTAGCGCGGTCCGATCAGCACTTCGGGCAACCAACACGGTATCGGCACCCTTCGTAGGTGGCGACAGCCGCACCCTACCCCTATCGACTATCGATTCTCCTGTATCGATGGGAGGCGCTCAAAGGGTTCGGATTTCGCCACGTGTTCGCCGAATTCCGAACCCCACCCAGCCGCCCATCGAGTTGCCTGAATCGTTGATCAGCGAGCGTAGGGCTCGGATTTCGCGGGCGAGCCCCGCCCCCGACCTCTCCCCGGGGTGCGTCCCGACCAGCACGTCGTGGAGAACTCGAGCAGGAACGAGATCGACTACATCATTGATTCACCCTAGATTGACACGTTCGTCGACTCCACGGGAAATCAGTAACATCGGTGTAGACCTACGGAGCATGTGACGCATGCTTCGTAGCTCCGTTGGGGAAAACTCGGAGGTATCAATTCTGCGAGGGGAGAGAGCGTGATCCGCCGCCGCTTTACTGTGAAAGATTCCCCTCCCTCCTCCTCCGGAACCCGGGGGTCCACCCCCCCTCCGAAAATCCCCCCACCCCTGCTGGACCCCCCCCTCCCCTACCCCTCCCCCCCTCCGGAAAACCGGGGGGGTCACTACCGGTTCCCCGGGGTCTGTTAGATCTTATTTTAAGAACGTGTTAGCTATATAATAACATAAGATCTTATAATAAGAGCGCACACACATGAAACATATGTTTTTTCATTCCATCGCATGCCATACACTCGCGTCGCATCTTGAAAGCGCTGCGTAGAACTTTCGGATACGCAAGCTCTTCCAAGAGAACACTTGGCATGGACGAGCACATCTGCATGTACAAACAAGATAAACCTTCAAGACGCATTTGTAACTTGAGGATGTCACAAGGTAAATAGCACGTGCACAACCTGTTGTGAGCACCACGCTGCTGAAACACCCGTGAACTATGGATATCAGCCACCGTCATCCTCCTTTTCCTCCTCCTCCTTATGCTTCTCCTCCTCCTCCGTTTGTCCCTCCTCTTCCTCATCCTCCTCGCCCTCCTCATTCTCATTTTCCTCCTCTTCCTCCTCCTCACCATCATCCTCCTCATGATCCTCCTCGTCGTTCTCCTCGTGATCCCTCGAAGTGTCATGTGGATCATGGCCCTCGGGAATCTTCGCGGCGGTCCCCGAGGACATGTCACGTGCGTTGCGTGCTTTGTTGATTCTTCTCCTCAGGGAGCGGGAGAAGGATATCCTTCTCCCGCTCCCGCAAGGAGCGGGAGAAGGATATCCTTCTCCCGATCCTTGCCCTTCTCTTCTGCACCCCCCTTCTCGCGGCGCCATTTACGACGAGGACGAGGCAGGGCGCTGATCCAGCGCGAGGGCGGCCACCTGCGAGCAGAAGGCGTCTGGATACTTCTCCGACGCCTTCTGCTCGCCCTTTCTACCTGTCACCCACTCAGAGCGCCAGCCACCCGCTCTCGGAGTGGATGCGCGCCTCGCCTCCGCCTGAAGGCGGAGCGATGAGCTCTCTCTCTCTCTCTCTCTCTGTCTGTCTGTCTGTCTGTCTGTCTGTCTGTCTGTCTGTCTCTCTCTCTTGTTCTCTCTTTCTCTCTCTCTTTCTCTCTCTCTCTCTCTCTCTCTCTCTCTCTCTCTCTCTCTCTCTCTCTCCCCCTTCACCATTGGGAAAGGGGGAGAAAGAGAGAGAGAGAGAGAGCGCGATAACCAAAACAAATATAAAAGAGAAAGAGAAAGATAAAGAGAAATATACAGAGACAGAGAGAGAAAGGGAGAGAAGGAAAGATCTATGGAGATAAAGAGAGAGAGAGAGAGAGAGAGAGAGAGAGAGAGAGAGAGAGAGAGAGAGAGAGAGAGAGAGAGAGAGAGAGAGAGAGAGAGAGAGCGCGATAACCAAAACAAATAGAACAGAGAAAGAGAACGATAAAGAGAAATATACAGAGAAAGACAGAGAAAGGGAGAGAAGGAAATAACTATGGAGATAAAGAGAGAGAGAGAGAGAGAGAGAGAGAGAGAGAGAGAGAAAGAGAGAAAGAGAGAGAGAGAGAGAAACAAAAGAGAGAGAGAGAGAGGGAGAGAGAGAAAGAGAGAGAGAGAGAGAGCGCGAGAGGGAGAGGGATATGGAGGGCGGAGAAGGAGGAACGAGGCGGAGCAGAACAAACACAGGACGACGCGAGCAGAAGCAGAAGCAGGATAAGAAGGATGATGAGGAGGGGGGGGAGGAGGAGCAGGGGACAAGAGGGAGTAGGAAGTAACCGAGGATGACTTTTTCGGCCGCCCCCCCCCCTGCCGTCTGACCCCGCTCTCTGCCTCGGCCTCGTCGACGACCGTCGCCCTCGTCCTCCTCCATCCCCTCCCAACCCCCCGTTGTACCCTCTCGAATCCTCCTTGCCCAATCGCCGCCCTCCCATCAAACCCCTCATCTTCTCCGATCTCCCTTCCCCCATTGTCCTCCTCCTCCTCCATCGCGCTTCTCCTGCTGAGCCCGCCTACCTTGTAGAGTTTCCCGCCGCCCCCGTTCTCGCCCTTGTTGATGCCCTGCGTCGCGGCCTTCCTGCCCGGCGTGCCGATGAACGACAAGACCTTAGGCGGGCAGAGGGAGCGAGAGACGGAGACAGGGTCGACCATGGATGACAGGGGGGAGGAGGAGGAATAGGAGGAGGAGGAGGAGGAGGAGGAGGAGGAGGAGGAGGAGGAGGAGGAGTGGAGGAGGACGAGGGGGAGGGGGAGTGGGAGGAGGAGGAGGAGGAGGGGGAGGAGGAGGAGGAAGTGGAGGAGGAAGGGGACCAGGCGCAGGCTGAGGAGGGGGAAGAGGAGCAGGCGCAGGCTGAGGAGGAGGAGGAGAGGGGGCAAGACAGATGAGGAGGAGCAGGAGGAGCAGGAGGAAGCTTCCTCCTCGCACCTGGGAGCGAGGCCCGAGGGTTACACTCGGGAGAACCCGCGGATTACTACACAGAGGTACTTTCAAGAGTTGCCGAGAAGGAAGTTTCCATCTAAGGAACGACCCGTCGGGCGCCATCCTTCGAAGGGAGCTTCCTTCTCGGCATCTCTTGGCCACGACGAAACATCTGCCTGTCTCTGGACAACTACCAGGCTCTCACGTTGCCCACCCCTCTCTATCCAGGTCGCCCTTCATTGTTCGCCTGGTGCTCTCTCACTTCAATGTTGTTTTCCGCTCGCTTGCCCTTCCTCCCCCTCGCTCCCGCTCTATCTAGCTCTCTCTGTCTCTACCTCCTCCTCTCTTTCAGGGAGGGGGGGGGGGGGAATTCCTCCTCCTCCTCCCTGATGCTCTCCCCCATCTTATTCCTCCTCCGCCTCCTCCTCATCATCTGTCTCCTTTCCTCCTGATCCATGTCCTCCTCCTTATCGTTATCCTGCCCATGGTGCTGCTGTTGCTTCTCCTCATCCTCCTCCTGCTCACCTGCTCACCCACTCCCCAGTTGCCGTTCATCCCCCCCGCGTCCTCATCCTTCTCTTCCTCCTGCTGGTCCTGCCCGCCCACTCCCCCTTCCTCTCCCCTCCTTCTCCAAGGGAGCTGCGCGCCGCTCTCCCTCCTCAGCCGCCGCGGCCCAGCGGGGGCCCACTGCCGCATTTCCCTAGCGCATGGGCCGCCCGCCATGACAGGACGGCGCACCCTCCCCCCTCCCCCCCTCCCCTCCCCCCAATGTCCTAGGAGTGGGCGGGGTGCGAGGAGGAGACGGTGGGATTGAGGAGGGAGGGGTGGGCTGGGGGGCCTGCATCCTCGGCAACGTCGTCAATATCGTGAGCGGCTTGACCGTGGGGGCCCCGAAGTGACCGAGATACGTGGTCACGTGCTTCAGGTTCGGGTGCACGGCCATGGACTCAATGAGGTCGATGAGCAACGACCCCGTCGGTTGCTCAGTGCAGGTCTCCACCAATCTGCCCCAAGCAATCATGAGCAAGAACGACCTTACGGCCATTCCACCCCGATGCTCCACGCCCTCCCCCCACCCCGACCCGACCCCCCCCCCCCTTCCCCCCAATAAGTGATGGGGCGCGTGTGAGAGGAGGATGTGGGGGGAATGCGGGTGCACAGGCATAGGTATATAGAGAGGGTGAAGTTCGGGTGGGCTGGAAGAGATATATATCTTGCGTTACTGCCGCATGGACGATCCTCCGAGGATCTGCCATACGGTAACGGAGTACAAGGTGAGGCACGCGAGAATACTGCACGGCTGGCGCGACCAAGGAACGCGATGGGGGGTGGAGAGGCTGCGGTTGATGGGAGCATTCTCACCCTTGCTAGCATTCCCGTTTCGCTTTCCCCCCCTCCCCCGCGCCCCGCCCCCCCCCCCCTCCCCCTGTTTCTGGGTGTTGCGAGCTTTTCTGGTTCCTGGTGTTCTCTCTTCCTCCATGCATCTCAACCCCCCCCCGCCCCCCCCCCTGCCTTTCTCCCTCCGTGCATCCCTCATGCCTTCCCCCCAATCCATGGAGAACGCGCCCTCTCTTTCACCCGCCCCTCCCTCCCGTCGCCCTCCATTCCCTCGCCCCCTCCCTCATCCATTGCGTCGTCCTCCTCGTTCTTCTCCATTTCATCCTCAACTTCCACTTCCTCTTTCTCTCCCTCCACGCGCGTGGAGGGCGCCCCCTTCCTCCTCCGCGGTCGCGCTCCCGCTGTTCCTCCCGCGGTTCCCCTGGCTGGGCCCCCCGCAGGAAGAAACCGCAGTGGTTCGCCTCCTGCACGTCGAGGCGCTCAGCCGTGCCGAGCAGGTCGCCCTTGACGCGCCTTGCGACTGGGGGGCTGAGAAGGTAGGAGGAGCAGGAGAAGCGGGAAACGCTAGGGGGGGGTGAATGGATAGAGAGCGGGGGAGGGAAGGAGAGGGGGCGGGCCGGGGTGAGCAAAGGGGGGGAGGGCTGCGGGAGGGAGGTACTTGAGGCGCGAGGGAGAGAGAGAATGGGGGGAGACGATGGGAGGGGGGCTGAGGACGGGACGTTGAGGGCGGAAGTGGATGGGGGAGCAGCATCAGAGGGATGGGGGGTGAGAAGGGAGGGGGGGAGGAGGAGGGAGGGGGGGAATTGAAGAAAACGCATCATTCGTATTATCCTCCTCCATCCCCCCCCTTCTCATCACCCCGTGCTCATCACCCCGTGCTCCCAATACTTCTCCTGCGCGCGCGCGCAGGAGAAGTATTGGGAGGCGCCTCGTGTGGAAAGAGCACATCTGCAGCCACGTCTTGCATTCTGGCGAACTCCAGAACATGCCGCCGCGGCGGATGCGCAGCACGCTGTAGAGCGCCATCAGCATCCCTGGGAGGGCGCAGATGTCCTCGCTCGGATGCCCCGTCGTCCTGGGCAACGGGTCGGAAAGGCGCCTGCGCGCGCGGCGGCTTTGCGAGCGGGCTTTGTTGGCGAGAATGCTTCGGCGCGGATTCGCGTTCGCCTCGAAGCAATCTCGCCGGGCTGGAGTCGAGGCCGACATCGGCCTCGACGCCAGCCCCGCGGAGGCTGATATTTGCCTCCGCCGAGGCCAGCTCGCAGAGCCGTCTCGCGTGCTTCTGCCTTTCCAACCCGCGACTGGGTCCTGTCCATGCCAAGAGCCCGCCCCCCGCGATCGTTGATCTCCCTGGTGATGCCGCCGAAGCCGCAGCAGAGCTCGACGGCATCCAGGTCCCTGGGGATCGGGTCCGAGAGCCACGATCTCGCCTGTCAGCAACGACCGCCCCTCTCCCCTTCCCTGTCAGGAGGTGGGGTAGACAGATGAGGTCGAGGAAGAGAGCAGGATGAGAAGAGGGGTAGAGCGATGCAGTCGCCTGTGCCAGCGCCGAGTACTTTGCTTGCTTATTTCGAGTTCGAAGTTCCGACTGTTCGGCTCACCAAAGAGAACGAGCTCACTGTCCCCGTTGCACCAGACACATTGGACATATAAGGGCGCGCGTGTGTGCGTGTGCGTGTGTATGGGGGAAATAGCCAGGGGCCAGGGGCAATGCATTCACTGGGAATGGTCACGCAAATAATACAATACGCAAGCACTGAAACGAAACGCGTAACATATCACGCGTGATATGTTACGCTGGGGCGTCGATCTTCCGCGGTAGACCGACGCCCCACCCCGACCAGACAATCGCTATCTCGAAAGACACGCATGCGATAGATAACAGAAACACGAACGGAGCAAACGCCACGGACACCGCCATTGCGCAGTGGCGGAATCCTCCTCTCGCGAATGAGCGATGGCATGCCATCGCTCATGCACGAGAGGAGGAGACGCCACCGCCACCGCCATTGTAGCAGCAGAAACAATTAAACAAACGAAAACATTGAGTGGAACATGCCAGAGCCACAATCCCAGAGTCATCATCAGTAGCCAGTTTTGGCTCATTAGGTTGCGCGTTCTTCATAATCCTGTCTTTTTCACGCGCCGCAGTCGCCATGGCGCAAAGCAGCTCCGTTCATGAGATCGATGCGGGAGAGCTCGAGACCATTGCTTTCAAGATCTTCATCAACGGCCTCCCCCAGAGCTGCGATACTGACCTCCACTTCAAGCTGCCATTCACGATCGAGGTTCGCGGGGATTCAGCATCGGCTGCGCCGTCGGGTCCGACGGCGGCTTCGATTGGCTCGGAGGTATCCAAAGCTGTTTCAGATAAACTTACGGGGTTTCTCGCGCTGCAAGGCTTCCAGACTCCTCCAGCAGCAGACGCCGACGCACCTCCCGCAGCAGATGCCGACGCACCTCCCGAAGCTGGCGCCGACGCACCTCCCACAGCTGGCGCCGACGCACCTCCCGCAGCTGGCGACCCGCCACCGACTCCTCCCGCAGCTGGCGCCGAGGCACCTCCCGCAGCTGGCGCCGACGCACCTCCCGCAGCAGCAGACGCCGACGCACCTCCCGCAGCAGCAGACGCCGACGCACCTCCCGCAGCCAGGCGCCCTCCGAAACCTCAAGTGGAGCGTCGCCAGCCGCTCCCTGTTGGCCTCATTACCAATATGAAGTAGGCAGATCTGAACAAGCCTTCGCCTGGCGGTCAGACGATTGGAAGCCGCCTTCGGGGATGCACGCCACCGAAGGCATCAAGTGACGCTGGGTCGCCAACAGCAGCTGCTGCTGGCGCTTCGCAGCCACTGGCGCCTAAGGAGAAAGCAGCGCCTAAGCAGAAAGCAGCGCCCCGGCCGCGCCCGCCACCGTTCCCTCCCCGTGGTGCTGCACAGGGCCCCTCCTCAGGTCAGCCTGGTGAGCCTGGCCAGCCCTCGTCGCAGCAGCAGTCGGAAGGTGCTGGAACCCTGGCCAAAGCGCTCGGGGAGCACATGGCTCGTTCTGCACAGAATCGCACGCAGTGCCCTGAGCGCCCCCAGGACCCCAACCTTTTCGGGTTTGCGAGGGTCGACAAAAGCCACGCGCAAGTTCACAATCCGTTTGAAACAGTGCATGTTATCTATCCAGAGCGGAAGCGCCCGAGGAGCAGTACTCCCATCACTGATCTCCCGACGGGCCCGCCGCCACTAGTGGCGACGCCACTGGTCGCGATGCCCGCAGTGCATGCGCCGCCTGACCAGATGCACGTGCCGATATCAGGTCTAGGCATTCAGACGGCAGCAGCCTCGGAAGCCATGAAGAAGGCTGCCGAAGGCCAGATCCCGAGCGTAGCGACATCCAGCGGCAGCTATACTTTTCCGCCCCTCTAGAGGGGCTGTGCCCCTTGAGATGCTCAGCAAGCCTGCGCAACTGTAAACAGATAGGTTGTGTGGAGGGAGGCTAATGGGACCAGAACTGAAGGGGGAAAGAGGATGTTTGATTTGGGCAGTTATTTGTTTGACCAGCGCTTGAATTCAGGAGAGCGCATGCTGAAGCATATGTGTAATTACACACATATCGGCCCTGCCCTTGCATTAGTTTGAAGCGTTTCACAGTCGGCCGACAGCGCATCGCAGCATGCAGAAACCAGCAAAACAGCACGCACATGCATCGGCCGATGCATCAACCCATGCAATTCGAAGTTTTGGGTTCGCAGTGGCGCACTGTTGCAGTCAAGCGACCACGTCATCGCATCGCTTGGAAAGATACCATTCACATCGTGCTCATCGGCCCCCCCCCCTTACCCACCAGAGGCGAGAAGTACGATGAAATCCTGAAAACGTTTTCAGGATTTCATGGCGCCGTCGGCGGCCCCCTCCCCCCCCCCCCGAGGGCAATCTTGAGGCACCCCCCATGGGGCAATCCTGAGACACCCCCCAGGACAATCCAGGAATTTCAATCCGTGTAATTCCCTTCGTCGGCGCATTGCCTGCTTTCCGCCCAGCCCATGCCCGCGTCAACCCCGACGCTCCTTCAAACGAGAACCCATCAGGCTTACCGATCACTCTTTTCCTCCTGCTCCGTCAGATCATCCTGCTGCCATCCTGCTCTTGCGTCGCCCCCTCCTTCTTTCCCTCCTGCTCTTGCAGGCGCAAGCGAGGCGCAATCCTTTCTCTCTGCCCCCCCTCCCCCTTGCGTGTTGCGCCTGCTCCCTGCACTGCTCCATCAGCCAAGCCGATTTCGCCGAGTGCATCGACGAGTTGCTGCCGTCGAAGCCAGCGCGCTGAGGCGCGGCGGCGGGGGGGGGAGGCAACGACGCCCCGTCAGCATCGATAGAGATTATACTGCTTCTTCCCCTTCCACTACTACTACTGCTACCACGACGGCGACTACTCCTACTACTACAACTACCACCACTACAGCTACTACAGCTACTACTACTACTACTACTACTACTACTACTGCTGCTACTACTACTACTACTACTACTACTACTACTACTGCGACTACTACTACTACTACTACTACTACTACTACTACTACTACTACTGCTACATGGTCTACTACTACTACTATTACTACTACTACTACTACTACTACTACTACTACTACTACTACGGCTACTACGACTGCTGCTAATATTACTATTAGTACGGCGACTTACTAATATTACTTCTACTGCTACTACTACTACCACTGCTACTACTACTACTACTACTACTAATACTACTACTACTACTAGCACTGCTACTGCTACTGATGCTGCTACTCCAACTGCTACTACGAATGCTGCTACTAGTATTTGTACTACTACTATTACTAGTTTTGTCACTGCTATTGTCACTATAACTACTGCTACTACTGGTACGACTACTACTACGACTACTACGACTACTACTACTACTGCTACTACTACTACTATTCCGACTAGTACTATAACTACTGCTACTGCGACTATTGCCACCACTACTGCTTGTGTTACCACTACTAGTACTGGCATTAGCAACATCTTCACAAAGACTACTGCAACTAGTAGTAGTAGTACTACTACTACTACTACTACTACTACGATTCCTAGTATTGCTGCTGCAACTACTAACGCTACCACTGCTCATAGTACTACTTTGGCGCTTGCTATTTCTGATGCGTATACCGCTACCCTGCGAATGCTACTACTACTACTGCTACTACTACTACTACTACTACTGCTATAAGTTCTGCGACTATTACTACTGCCACTGCTGCTAGTACTACTGATAAAGCTAGTACGAGTGCTAATGCGAGTACAGGTACTAGCACTAGTACTAGTACTAGTATTACTACTACTACTACTACTACTACTACTGCTGCAACTTTAACTACTACCACAACCCCTACCAGTGCTACTACTACTGCTACTACGACTTGTACTACTACTACTCATACTACTACTACGAGTACTACTACTACTACTACTACTACTACTACTACTACGTCGACTTCTTCTACTACCACTATTACTAAAACTGCAACTACGCCTACAACTGCTACTACTACGACTACTACTAGTACTACTACTACGCTTACTACTACTACTACTGCTACTACGACTACTACTACTACTACTACTACTACTACTACTACTACTACTGGTACTACTAGTAGTACTACGACTACTACTACTACTACTTCTACTACTTCTACTACGACTACGGCTACTACTACTATTACTATTACTAGTACTACTTCTGCTACTACTACCACTACTACGACTACTACGACTACTACTACTACTACTACTACTACTACTACTGCTACTACGACTACGACTACGACTACTACGACTACTACTACTACTACTGCTGCGACCTTTAGTGTGCTTTCTAAGTTTGGCTTTCTTCCACATCGTCTGACATGTCCATTGCTCCTCCTCCTGCTTCTTTGCCATCTCTCCCTCCCTCCGAACCCCTCCCTCCCATCATGCCTTCTCCTCGCGCATTCTTCCATCGCGTTCCCTTTCGTTGCAACGTTCTCCCTTCACAAGTGCAGAAATGCAAATTGCTGCCTTGGCACACATCTGAACGATCCACTCGGGGACGCCGTTGTTCAAGCCCACGGGCCCCATGGGTCCGCGGGGAGGCGCTCGGCAAACTCGACAGATCCGTAAAAACCAAACTTGGGATTCAGAACGGCCTGGATCTGCGCGGCTTGAAAAATGGATTCCTCAAACGTCGAACGGTGGGCCTTCTGAGCGCAGTTCCTGAGAACCAAGTTCAGCGATTCATCGGTGAACGTAGAATAGAATTTCACATTGCCCATGCGCTTGCCCCTGGAGACAGAATGGCATGCGGGGGGCAGTGGGAGGCGGGGTGCGAGTTCCACTGGGCGAATGAAAGCTGGCGCGTTCATTCGCCTGGGTTGTCTCAGTTGGGGCCCCCTCATCCACGCCAACTTCTCCCCAGCCCCTCCAATCCGAAACCCCCTCGTCGCCTGGGTTGTCTCAGTTGGGGCCCCCTCGCCCACTCGCGCCCCTCCTCTCCAGACGAGGGGAAGGAGGGGCCAGGCGGAGTAAGATCAGGAGCCAGGTGATACAGCATCCCCTGAGGGAGAGGAGGAGCGTGTCCAAACCATGCTCCAGATGAGAGGAGGCCCTCCAGACAGAAGTGCGAGTGTTGGTCCAGGCACAGTAGAGAGAGCGCGGAGAGAGGTGAGAGGTTGAGAGAGTTACCAGTATTACACAGGGGAGGAGGAGTCCAGGGGGAGGAGCAGAGGGGGGAGGAGTAGGTGGTAGAGGTGGAGGAGGAGGAGTTGAGGGGAGTAGGGAGGAGGCAGGGAATTGGGAGCGGGACTAGTCATCCAGAGAGCTCCAGGAGAGAGCCGGAAGCGCAGGTGGGTCCATCAAGGAGACAGGGAAGCAGGAGGGGGGCCACCCCCCCAATGCGAAACCACTCTTCTAATGTCATGCTTTTGTCCCTGGGGGTCCTGGTGGCCGAATGCGCAAACAAGTGGAACTTCGGGACGAATGAAACCTGTGCGTTCGCTGAATGTATGAGCACCTTCTTGCAAGCGTCCAGGTTTTTCTGATATTGGGGGCCCGTGATCACAGTGTTTGCGTTGTCCCATACATCCAGCCAGTCGCTCAATCCATCCATTGCTTTCAGAAGGGGCTCTCTCAATGGCATGCCCGCGCCACAACCTCGGAGCTCCCATCTGGTAAAATTCATCATGATGCGCGTCTCTGCTGCCTTTGCTTTGAGCATGGTGCCAGGATGCAACTTCCCCCCGTCGCCCATCATCCCACGATCGGGCCCGAGCATTTTCACAGTGAGGGCCCCCAGCCTGCGATCATGAGGAACACTCGTCTCAGAGAAAAATTGAAACATGTCAGCTTCAATGCGTTGCACCGCTTGCGTGTAAACAGCATCCTTATCCCCGACATAGTTCCAGGGATTGCGCTGCACCAGCCTCCAAAGTCTTGCGCTCGAGAGGCGAGACATCGGGCCGTAATACACCGTGTGCAGAGAGTCCACTGCCATTGAAGTCGCTGGGCTAGTGCCCCATTCTTGCTTAGAAAGAGGGCAGCGGTGAGAGACAGAATCGACGACCTTCTCCCCGAGATCTTTATTGACCCTCCAGAATACAGCTACCCCAGTAAATCCAACCCGATCGATGCTTCTGATATTGTTCATCCCCTCGTGAGGCTCAATGCGATCGCCCTGCAGCAGATTCAGTTCAGGAAGATCGAACCTCAAGGCTCGCCCACTGGTTGTTTTTCCTTTCTTTGATTTGTTATAGTGTAGAGCTCACACTATCCGGAGGCGCACTGCCTCTGAATTCACTGCAACCCTGCGCTCACACTTCTGGCAAGCACACTCATAATCTTCCAGCGAGCGGCCGCCGAATAAAATGCCATGCTCCCCCATCTCAGCGTACGAATCGCGCATGCATGCTTTGTCGGTGAAGCAGAGGGGGCAGGGATTCAGACTTTTTCCCCAGGATCCAAGTCCAAATGTTTTCGCGAACTCGCTCCAATCACCCTTCACATATAAAAGCATCGATCGGAAACCGAAGTCTGCACTGTCGTTAGGCATGCCCCGCTCTTCCCCACTGCCCCACTCACTTCCGTCACATTTACAGTCTGGTGTTCTCCCTTGGACGGGTGATTCTATGACCCACGCGATGTATGACAAGTACACGAACACAGTACACCACCCATTGCACCCACACCTGCACATGTCTAGTTGCCGAATCACGCCGATTAGATGGCGTTTATGCGTGAGTAAATTCACCAGCGTAGCAACTAATATGGAATCACTTCGACCAGCCTGAAGCGCTGTAAACCGCACGCCGTCCATGTAGACGGCCAAGGGCAATGGATACTTTCCTGTCTCCGCAACACATGTATGAGTAAGTGGGTTCTCGAGGTAGCATGGGAGATTCAACGGGGAATCTGGGTTATCGGGGTCACCATTTTCCAAGATAGACAAGGAACTGGTTGAAGCCTGCATTTCGTTTGCCACTGATGCATACGTCTACGTGAAAGGTACATGTCTAGTTGCTTTGTGCGATTGACCACGGACATAGACAGGCATGTCAACTCTCGTTGTGGGACATGTACTCGGCAGCATGCGATTCAAATGTTGCTTATACTTCCCAGATTGGAATCCAGGCTTCATGCCGAAATCTTCAAAATAGGCGCCTTCTACGCCCGCGATATTCAAATAATGGCATATGGTGCATACATCCTTTGCAGAAACAGGTGAGCATTGCGAGTACATGTCCAAAAGCATCTCAAAAATCTTGGCGCCTGCTTGCCTTGCAGTCACATCTGAGCTTGGGTCATCTGGGCCATCAGACTGACGCCGTCGGCGCCTTCTCTTCTTGGGGGGCATGTATTGTAAATGTATAGGCCACACGTTGCTACAATTTGAGCCGAGATCTACTCCAGGGATACATGGCCGATGCTACTGGGACTCCGAGGGGCTCTGAGGTTACCATTTGGAGGGCCCTGGGGCTCCGAGGGGCTCTGAGGTTACCATTTGGAGGGCTCTGAGGTTGCATTTGAAAGACTCTGAGACTGCATTTGCACTTCAAGGGCTCTGAGATTGCAATCGCTTCCTGGCGGTGACCAGCATTCCGCTGGATGGTGGCGCAGGATGAGGGAGAGGGTTTCGCATGCGCTCCAAAGTAGGTTCCTCCGAAAAGCTCCTGGGGCATCTGACTTGTAAGGCTTTCATGTTTTGATGCCGTCGAAAATGCGGCCCCAGGGACTGCGCGAAAGCGTGCCTTCGCCCTATTCGCGACCCCTCTACCACTTTGGAGCACGCCGCGGCCTCAAAAAATACATCTCCTGCTGGGCGAGGCTGCCCCGACGCTAAATCAGCAAGCCCTGGAAAATTCATTCAGCAGGCGATGCCCATCACCGACCTCGCAATGCACCCCAGCCAGGGCTTCAGCTAAGCAGGCGCCAGCGACAAACCTCTGCGGTCGCTCTTGGCTCGAACTACGCTTACTTGCAGGGTCAACATGTAGCAGCGATAGCTTCGACGCATTATATTCCTGTTCTGGTCATTTCAGAGAGGCACAAGTTTGTTTGTCGGTTATTAATCATCAACAATCGAACTCAACCAACGCAGAAATCAAGCTCACTGGGGATTCACTGGGGATTCACTGGGGATTCACTGGGGATTCACCACTGCAAAATCACCGGGGATTCACCGGGGCATGCATTATGCGAGGATGTATCAGGCGTTGGCGATGCCTCATCACAGATTCACCGGTAGGGAATTCACCGGTGATTCACCGGTGATTCACCGGTGAATTCCTTGAACGATTCTGTATAATTTTGTTTATGCCCTGGTGGAAACGTGTTTAGAGGTGTTCGAGGCGTCGGCTAATGTTCAAATGTCACTCGCGTCAAGCTCACGCTGCATTGCAGAGACTCGAGAGACCTCGAAACCTTAACATGCTTGACTGCAGTCAAGCATGTTTCGCTTTCAAGGCCTCTTAAGTTTCTTCTGTCAGTGATGTGCTGCATGCAGCATTTCACTCACAGAAAAGACTCGAGAGGCCTTGAAACCGTGACATGCTGGCGACCTCCTGCCCCCTCTCTCCTCGCCCTGCTGCTGCAATGATCACTTATTCGCCGTCTTGGCGCCAGGCTGCTGGTTCTTGCTGGCGTACATGCGCAAGATCCCCGCGATGTGGTCCTTCAACTTCGACAAAGGCTCCTGTCGCGATCGGGGGGGGGGGATTCGCAGCGCTGGTTGAGATGAGGGGCAAGAGAGGAGAGACGGTCAGCACCATTTGTTCGCTCACTTCGCACATGCGCAACATCTTGCATCTGCCTTGCGAAAGGCCCTCATTCCTCCCCGTGCTCTTCCTTCGTCCATATGCTCTAAACCTCACCCCCGCAAACCTCATCCACCTTTGATTTCGCCCCCGATCCAACCTGTTTCCCTCCTCATCCCTCCTCCAATCCCCCTGCCCAACTCCCCCCAGGCTCCTTCAAAGCCTTGCTGCCGTCGCGCACGGCATCCTCCATCTTCTGCTCCCCGACCCGCTTCTTGATCAAGCTCACGTCGTCGAGAGTCAGCAGCTCGCCCAGGTGGTCGGTCGACGTCGCCACGTCTTCAATCTCGGGGGCGGGCGGCGCGGCGTGAGATAGGATGATGGGGGGCAATCGAGGTTCTGCCCCTTCTGTCTCCACACCACCTGGCGCGGAGGAGAAGACGCGGAAGCGGAGTGGGGGGAGAAAGAGGACGAGGAGGAGGAGGAGGAGGAGTGAGTAAGGGGACCGAGGGGGCGGGAGGAGGATAGGAGGAAGAGGAGGAGGAGGAGGAGGAGGAGGAGGAGGAGGGGGAGGAGAATGACACCCCAATTTCGTGTGGTTATGAACGCTTTTGCCGCCGAAACATCGAAACTCAAGACGATTTCCTCCTTCGTCCTCGCCCCTCCCCCCCCCCCCTTCGCCTCGTCGCCGCACGCACCCCCCTCCTCCTCCTCCACCGTCTCCTTTCCTCCCCCGAGAAGCTCGGAGCACCCTCCTCCTCCTCCTCTCAGCCCGCCTCGTCCCCTCCTCCTCCCTCCTCCTCCCTCCTCCTCCTCCCCCTACTCCCCACCCAAAACCCCCCCCCCCCCCCCGCCTCCCTCCTCCCCCCCCCCCTCCTCCTCTCCGTTTGCGGCTCAAGGAACCTCTTTCAGCAAGCGCTCGATCTCCCCCTTGTTCTGGTCGTTGTTGAAGTTCTTCCAGGTGGGATCCGTCTCGATGAGGATGATCTGGCTGGCGGCCTGGGACTTGAGCCCCCTGTAGAGCACCTTCTCCTCGCGGAACGCCTGCGTGGCAATCTCGAGCGGCGACTTGACCCTCGGCTTCTTCTCTGCACGGCCGCCCTCTCCATCTCCAGCACCGTCCTGCTTGCGCTTGCCGCCCTTGTTCTGGCCGCCCTTGCCCTTGGCGCCCGCATCTGAGCCAGCGCCTGCGCCTGCAACTGAGCCAGCGCCTGAACCTGCAACTGAGCCAGCGCCGTCCGCAACTGGGCCAGCGCCTGAACCTGAGCCAGCGCCGTCTGCAACTGGGCCAGCGCCTGAACTCGAGCCAGCGCCTGAGCCTGAGCCAGCGCCTGAACCTGAGCTCTCCTCGTTCGCCCAGTTCTGCCAGTGTGCCCACTCGGTGCTGTACTCGTCGCTCATGGGGTGCTCCACGTAGTAGAACTTCAGCGTGTTCGTCATCCTGTCGAATTTGCACCAATGCTTCCCGAACAACACGCAGTTCGTGCAATACGTTGTGGCCGCCTTCAACCCGTCTGCCCCTCCTCCTTCCTTGTGGGCGATCCTGGCCAGGCTTAAGTACCTCCCCTCGAGCTTCTCGGTCTTCTTGTTTGAAACCTTCTTAGTCCAGTGCTCTGTGAACTTCTTGTACTGTTTCGAAGCCCAGTCTGCGCGGAAAGCAGACTCGTTGACCATGCCGATCTGCGCCTTGCATCGCGTGGCCAGCTCCGCGTCGCTCTCCAATGCGCGAGCCCACCTGCCTGACATGTTCTCGCCCCTGGTGGCAAAGAAAAACCCTCCCTTCTTCGACTCGTCCCACATGTCCTGCTCGAGCTGCTGGGGATCCTTATTGGCGTCTGGCGTCTCACCCTCGCTGGTCTGCGCCTGCATCCCCCGCAACTGCTCGATGCACCTCAGCCCATAGAAGTTGCGAGTCTTCTCGGACAAATCGTCCATGTCGGCGTTGTTCTCGCAATCCATCTGCAACTTATTCTGCGCGCGGGCCAGCTCGCCCAGGACGCTCTAAAGATGGCAGAAACAAAAACTCACACCTGCCCAGGAGAAGGCCCGCTGATGGAGAGGGGCTCACTGCAGGAGATGCTTCATCTCCTGTAATGTGTTTTTTTCTCAACAGCGGGCCCTTCCCCCCCCTCTCTCTCTCTCTCTCTCTCTCTCTCTCTCTCCTCTCTCTCTCTCTCCTCTCTATCTCTCTCTCTCTCTTTGCCTCTCGTCGTCTCTCTCTCTCTCCCTCTCTCTCTCTCCATCTCTCTCATACTCTCTCTTCTCTCTCTCTCTCATCTCTCTTCCTCCTCCATCCCTCTCTTCTCTCTCTCCTCTCTCTCGTCTGCCCCTCTCTCTCCCTCTCTCTTCTCTCTTTTGGTTTTCTCTCTCTCTCTCTCTCTATCCCCCCTCTCTCTCTCTCTCTCTCTCTCTCTCTCTCTCTCTCTCTCTCTCTCTCTCTCTCCCTCCCTCTTTTCTCTCCCTCTCCCTGCCGTGCCCGCGGCTTCGTCTCAGTAGATCCCCCTCCTCATGAGGAGATGGGTGAGGGGGTGGATGCATCCACATCCTCCTCCTGAGAAGATGGGTGAGGGGGTGGATGCGTCCACTTCCTCCTCCTCGTCCTTTTCCTCGTCCACCTCCTCATGAGAAGATGGGCGAGGGGGTGGATGCATCCACTTCCTCCTCCTGAGGAGGTGGATGCAGATAACGCATGTATGCGTTATTTTCGCTTGGCTCCGCGGTCCTGCATGTAGATCTTCGGGCACGGCATGTTGGGGTCCAACTCGACCTTCTCGCCCCGCTGCAACGCCGCCTCTACCTTCTTGGGCGCGATGGCTGGCGGGATCCCAACGTCGGCCTTGCACGCGAGTTTGCCGTCCTGGGCGGCTCCCCCCTCCCCCTCCTGATTGCCCACCCCCTCCTCATCACCTTCCCCCCCTCGCCGCCCTCGTCGCTCAACGACCCATCGCCCTTCTCATCCTCATCATCGCCTCCACCTCATTCTCGTTCTCCTCATCCTCCTCCATCCATCTTCTCCTCCACCCCCTCGAGAGGATGAATCGCAGGGATCCTTGCGATTCATCCTGATCCTCCTCATCCTTATCCTCCTCCTTCCCATCCTCATTTTCCAGCTTTTGGATCAAACGTGCCCCCGCTGTCCTTGTCCTTCGGTACCAAGCGGGTGTCGTCGTCGCTGTCGCACTCCGTGCATGCCACGGTGGTGGCCTCGCTCGGAGTTCTGCGCATCCCTCTGGGGTTGGCAGGAGGGAACAACATGGCGCTCGTCGGCCCCCACGGCATCTGCGAGCGGCCGCGCCCAGCAGCAGGCGTCAGTGACCCATCGGATTCCCCGTCAGATGTCCACGTCGAATCGGCTGGCGACTGCCTCCACCGCTTCGGCGGCGGCGGCGGTGGCGGCATATTGCCCCACTTGCCCTGTGCCGCGGCGGGCTCTGCGGCATCCTCGCCGGACGCGGGCCTCGCTGCCGGCGGCGGCTGCGGGGGCAGATCAGCCAGGGCGACCGCCTCGGGAGGCGGAGCAGAGCGCGCCGCTGCTGGAGGCTGCTCTGAGGAGGGCTCCGCCGCAGGAGTCTGCTGCGAAGAGTGCTCAGCTGATGCTGTCATCTCCGACGCTGGCTGCTGAGGGGCGGGCTCCGCTGATGGTAGCTGCGCAAGGGTTGGCCCCTCGCCCTTCGGTGCCAACAGAGGGGCCTCGTCGCTGTCGAACTCCGTGGGCGAGGGCTCCGCTGGCTTCGCGACTGCTCCGCTGGCGCTGCTCTCCGCGGGCTGCGGCGCTGCGGCCTCCTCGAGCTTGCCCATGCGCTTGTCGACCAAGGCTTTCAGCACCATCGGGAGGAGCGCCTCGCTGCTGACAGAGGGGAACATAGCCATCATGTTCTTCATGATGTCAGAGGCGTCCGTGCTGGTGGCGGCGGTGGCATCGGCGCCCGTGCTGGCGGCGGCGCCCGCGCCGCTGGCACCGGCTGGTGGCGGCGGTGGCGGCGCCTGCTGCTGCGACTTCTGGAGCTGCTCGTCAGAGGCGTCAGAGGCGTCCGTGCTGGTGGCGGCGGTGGCGGCGCCTGCTGCTGCGACTTCTGGAGCTGCTGGCGGCGGCGGTGGAGGCAAGCCCGCTGCGTCCGACTGCTGTGGCGGCGCCTGCTGCTGCGACTTCTGGAGCTGCGAGTCGGCTGGGGGCAGGCCCGCTGCGTCCGACGGCGGTGGCGGCGCCTGATGCATGAGCCTGCGATGCTTGTCTTCGAGCCTGAGTAGGCTTGCCTCTCTGTCTTCACACCACCTCTTCCTTTGGGCCTGGACCTCGCCGTCTGTGACCATCATCGTTTCTCCTGGGGGGAGATCGAGGTCCTGCGAGAGCTCGAACGTCTGAGCGGGCTCCTCACCATCACCCAAAACTCCGACATGCTCAACTTTCGTTCCATCAGGCTTGACTCCTCCCCACTTGCCGCAAGGCCTCCGCTCGGACTCGACGATGCACTCTGGGTCGCCAGTGTAGTGCTGGTCCGAGCCGCACTCCTCGCAGAAGAGCACACCAACCGAGCGCACCGCCATCGCAGTTCCCTCTGGACTTTCGAATGCGAGGTGCCGAGAGAACGACCGCTCGAAGGCGAGGTGGTTCGAGCCAGCACTGCTTGCGGGTGGGATTGGGGCGTGAGATAAGACGTGCTGGTTTCACACGAGATCGAAGGTCCGCCATCGAACAGCTGTCCTATGACGGGCCTTCGATGTCGTTTGAACTAGTTCGCTCGAATGCGTCTGCTGTCCCCCCCCCACCCCCCCCGGCCCCCCCCCCCCCCGGTGAACAACGTTGGGTCTACCGCCTCTCATAGAGAATGGTGGTGGTGGTGGTGCGGTGTGTGTGTGTTTGTGCGTGCTGCGTGCTTGCGTGTGTGTTTGTACCACACGTGTGGTGTGTGTGTGTGGTGGTGTGGTGCGTGCGTGGCTGTTGTGTGTGTGTGTGTGTGTGTGTGGGCGTGCGTGCGTGCGTGCGTGCGTGTCGTGCGTGCGTGGCGTTTGCGCTTGCGCGTGCGCGTGCGCGCGCGCGCGCCGTGCGCGCGCGCGGGGGCAGGGCGGAAGGGGGAGGGGGGGTGGAGGGGGCGGGGCTAGCAGCTCTCGCTGACAAGGAGTGCTGGTGCAGATGGCATTGGGGCAACAGTGCTACCCTGGTAGCAGCTCTCGCTGACAAGGAGTGCTGGTACAGAGGGGGCCCCCTCTGTACCAACAACGACATCACTATGGGCATCAGAACGGGTGAACGAGCGAGGCTCGTAACATGGGCGCAGCCTTTAACCCTGCGATACCAAGTCTGCGAGCCGCTCTTCCGAATGGCTTCTTTTCACAGGCAGAAAAGGCACGCGAGCGCACTCCTGTGACAGCTCCCTGGCTGATCGACGCGCCGCGGGCTCGCGTGCTGCGAGGCGGGGCGAAACGCTTCGGTGGCCTCGAAGTCGAAGCCCGATGTCTGCAGACGGTCGAAGGTCGATCGAAGCAAAGCCATTCCGACCAGTGCGGGCTGGGATTTCGAGCTGCTACCGAAGCTTGAACGCGCGGCAATCTCGCGGCCACCTTTACCGACTAAACCAGAAATGGCCCGAGCCACAATGCCGACACAGTCCAGAATTGAAAAACGAATTCGTGCACGCGAAACTTCCCCGAATCGACGTGGCCCGACTTGCGCAGTAACGCTCGATCGATTATAAATAAAACACTCATCCTCTGTGCCTCGCATGCTTGCCACGCGAGAGAGGGATGACGAGAGAGAGATCTCTCTCGCGTTATCCTTCTCTCGCTCTCTCGCCCCCTCTTGCTCTCTACACTTTTCGCTCTATATCTTTATTGTGTGTGTTGTTGTTTTTCTTTCTCTCCCTCTACCTCTCCATGTCTCTCTATTTCATTATCCACCGAGGGGGGGATCTCTCCTCCCCCTACCCCCCTGCCTCTCTCCCCCCTCCCCCCCTCTCCGTTACCTATATCCTTCTTCCCTTCGACAGAAGTGTCGCGACATTTCAGTCGAAGGCGCGCCGTATCCCTCCCTCTCTCCGCATTGCCTCCGAACGAGCAGGCCGCTCACCAGAGCCAGTCGGCTAAGCTGGGGATCTCGCCGAAGTTCGGCGCCCTGTCCGAGCTGCTCGCCGCGCCTGAGGCAGGCGCGGGGGCCGCCATGAGCTCACTCTCGCTTGTCGCCTCTCTTCTCTCTCACCCGTTCTCACTCCCGCGTCGCGAATGTCGGTCCTGCTCGGTTCCCTTACGCTCCCACCTCGACCCTTCCTGTCAGTCTCCGCGCACTCGTCTTCGTCGTCACCCTACTCCTTCGCTTCGTTGGTCAACTCCTCCTGCCGCGACCTCCCCCCCCACCCCCCCTCTTCCCCCTCCCACTCCTGCCCTCTCCTCCGCCCTCCCCACCTCCTCCCTCCAGATCTCCCTTCCACTCTTCTCCTCTCCTCGCCTCTTCCGCAATCTCCCCGAGGGCGCGCCTGGTGAAGGCTCGAATTTCTTCTCCGCCGTCTCCTCCTTGGTGCTCTTCTGCCCCCTGTTCGTGCCCCTGTCATCCTGGATGATCGCCCTGTCCTCCTCGCCGGCCTGCGCTCGAGCGGACCGCCGGGCAAGGGGGTGGCGACGGAAGGGGGAGGGGGGGGGGGGGTGTGGGGAGACTGCGGGCGCAGGTGCGGCCTGGCACAGGCTGAGGTTGAGACGATGGAAGCAGAGGCGGCGTGGCGCAGAGGAGGGTCGGGTGGAGATGGTATGGGGTGGTTGGGCACAGAGTGAGGTGGGGGGAATAGCATGGGCCTTCTTCTCGGGCGTCGCGTTCTCCTTGGGCGTCGCCTTCTTCTTGGGCGAAGCCTTCGCCTTGGGCGTGGCCGTCTTCTTGGGCGAAGCCTTCCCCTTGGGCGTCGCCTGGCGGCAACATATCTGCGCCCCTGCGATCTGCTGCCTGTTTATAATCGACAGCAGGTCCCATGGGTACAGATAAGTCTAGGTATGCTATCTGCTCCTCGCCCTCCTCCTCCTACCCCCCCCCCCCCCCCCCCCTCTCTCTCATCCTCATCCTCCTCTTCCTCCTCCTCCTCAACCCGCTGCTCATCATCATCCTGCTCCTGCTCCTCCTCCTGATGCTCCTCCTCCTGCCCCTGATCCTCCTCGCCCCACCTGACCATGCCCCCTTCTGTCCCCCTTCTCCTCCTCCTCCTCCTCCTCCTCCTCCTTCTCCTCATCGTTCGCTCATCCACCTTATCTTGTACTCCGACCTAGGCTACATCCATATCGTGCTACTCATTCCCCTTCTTGCCTCCCTCGGCTCCCTTCTTGCCACCCTCGCCTGTCGGGAACTGTAGGTCACCCTCGCCCCGCCCCCTCCCACCCCTATCTTCAGCCCACGCCGACCTCTCCCCCCCCCCACTCGCCCCTCGCTCCTCCATCCCAGCCGACACGAAAGGTCCCGAGCCTTCTTGTCGGGCTCAGCCTCGTCGACGATCGCGTCGGCGTTGCCCTTCTTGCGCGCCTCGGTCGGGGCAGCATGGGAGGCGCCCCCCTTCCTTCTCCTCTCCCCCCCATCCTCATCATCCCCCTTGGAGGGCGATGAGGATGAGTGCGCCCCCTCTTTTCCTCCCACCGCCTCTCCCTGCTACCCCCTCCCTCCCCTCCCTGCTCCTCCCCCCTCCTGTCACTCCCCCACCCCTCCTCCTCTTCCACTTCTCCCTCCTCCACTGCCTTCTCTCCCTCCTCCTCTTCCACCTCTCCTCTCTTCGCCCTCCGACCCCTCCCGTCCTCCTCTTCCTTCTCTCCCCTCCGCAGCCACTCCTCTCCCCTCCGCAGCCCCTCCTGAAAAGGGCATGGATGGCAATTGCACGGAAGAAAGGTGGTGGAGAAAGGGGCTGGGCAGGCGAAGACGAGAGCGCCTTGGCGGGCTTCTCCGTCGCCGACAGGCAACCCGAAGGCCGTTTCCGCGCTGGCTCCTCGTCCTCCTCGCGCTGCTTCTCGGCCCCCTCGCCCTCTTCCTCTTCGTCTTCCTCCTCGCGCGGCTTCTCGGCCCCCTCGTCCTCTTCCTCCTCGCGCGGCTTCTCCGCCTCCTCGGGCGTGCATGATGAGTTGGAGCCGCTGTCGTCGTCATCCTCTTTCTCCCTGCTCATGATGTCATCGGCGTCATCCGAAGACTCGCTTTTCTTGTCCGAGCCATCGTCATCATCGGCCTTCATTTTTTTTTCAAGGACGCCCGTTTCTCTGACGCGGCCGGCCTCTTCATCGCGGTGCCCTCATCGGCCTTCATTTTTTCAAGGACGCCCGTTTCTCTTTCATGAACTTCAGTTTCGCCTGTTGGATGCCGTCGCGATCCAGCTTGCCCTTGCAGAATTTCTTGGCGATGTCCGCGACCCAGGTATCGTCGGCGGCCTCTTCCGAAAAGATGAGAATCGGCAGGTTCAAAATCATGATCCCATTCTTCCCAGAGGTGTCAGCAGTATGCTGGAAGATCGCCAGGAACTTCTTTTCCTTCCTGTTGTAGCGGGTAGCGTACACCTAAGTATGCAAGGGGCCCTGACGTTGCTACGCTGCCTTCGCACCACCTGGTGGAGAAGTTATCTTCATGGTCGGTTCTGACGTCTCAACTTCAGAATCGGCCTTGAAGACAAGCTGTCTAGACAACTACCATCCCTCATCCAGGCCCCCTTCATCAGATCCTGCCCTCATTCTCCTCCCTCTCGAGAGGGGGGGAATGATCATTATCCTGCTGCCCGTCAGCGTCCCTGCCCCCCCACCCCTGCACCTCCCCTTCGTCTCCTCATCCTGATCCTCGCGCTCAGTGCCGAGAACGATGCCGTCGACGACCAGGAGCGGCCGACAGCGCCTCCCCCTCCTCCTCCTCCTCCCCCTCTCCCTGCCCCCCCATCCTCCTTCTCCTCCTCCTCCTCGTCCTCCTCATCTCCCTCCTCCTACTTGTCCTCCTCCTCCCTTCCCTCTCCCTCCTCTCCCCCCTCCTCCTCCTCCTCCTCCTCCTCCTCCCCCCACCCACCTCTTCTTTCTCCAGGGGCGGCGACGAGCGCGAACTAAGATGTGGACCCCGTAGCCGTCGAGCTCACCCCTGAAGAAGTTGTTCTTCGAACCGGCCTTGCGGCCGTCCTGGCTCAGCTTCTCGAGCTCCCCCCAGGTGACGCCTCTCCAGGCGCGCGCCGACTCAGCCATGATCCCCCCCCCCTTTCTCCTCTCTCTACTCGCTCGCTCGTCGTTCCCAGCGCTGCCCCTTCTGCCCCTCGCCTTCCTCTTCCATTCCCGCTCCATGCCCCCCATCCATGCCCTCTCCCTTCTCCTCCTCCTCCTCCTCCTCCTCCCCCCCCTCTGCACTCCCTCCTCCTCCTCCTTGTCCTGATAATCCTTCTCCTGATATCTCTCCTCCTCCTCTCCTCCTCCGCATCTCCTCATTCTTCTTCTCTCCCTAATCATTCCCCCCATCGTTCCACTCCTCCTCCTCAGATGCGAATGCGAACGCTCCGTCATCCTCAACCTCCCCCTCCTCGCAAGCAAAAGGATGTATCTACATAGATGTGTTTCCCTCTCTCTCTCTCTCTCTCTCTCTCTCTCTCTCTCTCTCTCTCTCTCTCTCTCTCTCTCTCTCTATTTCTCTCTCTCTCTCTCTCTCTCTCTCTCTCTCTCTCTCTCTCTCTCTCTCTCTCTCTCTCTCTCTCTCTCTCTCTCTCTCTCTCTCACCCTCTCTCTCTCTCTCTCTCTCTCTCTCTCTCTCTCTCTCTCTCTCTCTCTCTCTCTCTCTCTCTCTCTCTCTCTCTCTCTCTCTCTCTCCTCTTTTTCTCTCTCTCTCTCTCATCTCTCTCTCTCTCTCTCTCTCCCGTCTCTTTTCTCTCTCCTTTCTCTCTCTAGATACAGATGTAAATCGCTCGCGCTCTCTCTCCGTCTCTCTCTTTCTCCTCTCTCTCCTCTCTCATCTTCTCTCATTCTCTCTCTCTCTCTCACTCTCTCATCGTCTCTCTCCCTCGCCTCTCTCTATAGCTCTCTCTCTCTCGCTCTCTCATCTCTCTCTCTCTCTCTCCTTTTTTCTCTCTCTCCTCTCTCTCTCTCATCTCTCTCCTCTCTCTCTCACACCTCTCTTCTCCTCTCCTCCTCTCTCTCTCTCTCTCTCTCCTCCTCTCTCTCTCTCTCCTCTCTATATTATGATAGATATAATATAATATCTCCTCTCTCTCCTCTCTCTCGCTGTCCTGTCTCTGCAGACTTCGGCAGAGCGCTCGTCCTCGCCGCTCCTATCACCCCCCTCCCCGCCCCTGCCTCCCCCCCCCCTTTCCAGCGCGCCTTCCACGGTGTATTCGAAGCCATCCCGAAACGTCGCAACGATGGGATCGTTCTTGTCATGGCCCGGCGGCGCGACGAGCGGCAAGCAATACTCAGGGTCCCGCTTCTTGTGCGTCCTGTACGCGGCCTGGGGCAGACTAGATTCCAGTTCAACGTCCTGGCGGCTCTCGGGAGCGAGGCGCGCCAAAACGTTAAACTAAATAGAATCTCTCCAGTGAATGTGCGGTGGGTTCCCAGTGAGTTCCAGTGAATTTGCGGTGGGTTCCCAGTGAGTTCCAGTGAATTTGCGGTGGGTTCCCAGTGAGTTCCCAGTGAGTTCCCAGTGAGTCCCCAGTGAGTTCCCAGTGAGTTCCCAGTGAATTTGCGGCGGGCTTGCTACTCACCCCTTTCTCGTTTCCCCTGCCCCGTACCGTGTAATCTGCTCTCCCTCGAGGGAGGAAACAGTGAAAGGAAACGATCGTTTCCTCTCGCGGTTTCCTCACTCCTCGCTTCCCCCCTCCTGCCAGCCTTCATGGACTCGCTCCACGCGTGCGCGTACTTGCTCGGGTCGGTGGCCTTCTTCTCCTTCGCCTGCGGTCGGCCGAGGGAGGAGAGGCGCGGTGGGCCGCCGCGGGCAGATGGTTGTTTCCTCCCCCATCATCCTCCTCATCATCGCCATCGCTCTCATCCTCCTCCTCCTCCCCCGCCTCCCTCTCGCCTTGTCCTGCTCATCCTTCTCCTCCTCCATCCCTCTCTCCCTTCGACCCCTGCCCTCCCCGTCCGCTTCCCTCTCTTGCTAACGGACCTCAGAGGTCGCCGCCGAGCCCGCCAGGGAGAGAGGCAGGACAATGAAAGGGGGGAAGAGAGGAATCAGAGAGTGAGGAAAGGAGGATAGGCATGATTCAGTGCTCTGAATCATGTCTATCACCATCTTCCCCCCTCTGAAGAGAGAAAAAGAAAGCAGTCGAAATCCACGTGGGCAGGGCATTGGAAGGGCGAGCGCAAGGAATCAAACAGGGAAGAAAGGAATGCACAAAGGAGTGAGAGAGAAGGGATGGCTGGAGCGGAGGCTGCAGCATGGAAGATGGCGCCGCGCCCCCGCCCAGGGGTCGACAGACCTGAACTCCTGAGCT
>CAUYUJ010003692.1:322500-337500 GCA_963575745.1 Prorocentrum cordatum
CAAGGGGGCCGCGAGCGGGCGGGGCGGGCAGCCGCGTGGGCGGGGCGGCCCCCCCCGCCGCAGCGGGGGCCGGGCTCCCGGCGAGGGGCAGCCAGCAAGCGCGGCGGGGGGCGGCGGCGCGGAAGCGGCGCCCCCCGGTGGAGGCGGCGGAGGTCCACCCACGGACACGCGAGGTCCTGATGATTCGATGCGGCGTCCCCAGAAGTCCTGGCCCGTTCCCCGGGGCCGGCTTTTCCTGCTGGATCGCTTCAAGATGAAAAATCGGCCCTGGGACGGTCGGAAAACGCGAGTCTCCATGCAATCCCTGGGCCCGTCTCGAGGGCCCCCTGGGACGGAAGATAATGACAAATCTTGCCGTCCTGACTTTTTTGCATTTACGACGCGATCATGTCTGGGCCGAGCAGGCGCCGCCAGCCGTCAGGCTCACGCCGGGCATGTCCCCATATACAGGCGGATTGCAAGGACAGATCAAACACAGGCAAACAAATAATCAAACATGGCCACCAAACATCGTCGACATGATCGTCCCCAGAATATGTGCTTACTGTTCTCGAGTATTCCTCCCGTCGAGGGACGCGCCCGGCCTTCACGCCAGGCGCCAGGGGCGAGCCTGCCGGGCCGCGTCGGCCTGCGCGGCGGCGCGCGCCAGTGCGCGGCGGGCCAGGGCAGCGCGCGAGCCCCGCGGGCAGCGCGCTCATCAGCGCGAGGGGCGAGCGCGCCCTCTGCGGCGGGGCGAGGGCTGCGCCCCACCCCGGGGGGCAATCGGGCGCGCACGCCGAGGGCAACAGGATACGGTGGGGGCGTTCTTTCCTCTCTGCGAAAGCAAAAGTGCCCGTGGTGACGTGAATTCTATGCAATTCTGCGCTAAGCACGCTCGGCCGCTGCTGCAGCCGCTCTCGCCAGGCGAGCCGACACATCGCAGGCTCGCGCGTCCTCGAGCGAGGCGAAGCCGTGGGCCGCTGCCACGGACTCCGCAGGCGGCAGGATGAGGATGCCGTCGGCAGCGCTGGCGCCCGAGCTCCCGCCTGCGGCCGCCGTGGCCGTCCGCTGGCGCTTGGCCGGCCGCTCGCCCTCGGCATCCAGCGCCTTGCTGGTGCCCGCGGCTGCGCTCTCGGCCAGGTTGCCGTCCGCCGCCAGCCCAAGCTTCTCCGCCCAGCGGCTCCGCACCTCGGCAGTCGGCGCCACGAGCGCTGAATCAAGGGTCTGGAGGCCAGTAGGACTCCAATCGAGGATTGGCCACGGACATCACCGCCGCCCTCATCAGAGAAGGAGCCCTCCAGGGTCTGCCGCATCCAGGCGGCGCGATCCTGTCTGGGGCGAGCAGGCGCCACCAGCCGTTGTGGGCACAGGGGCCAGCCTGCAGGGCCCTGGCGGCCTGCGCGGCGGCGCGCGCCAGCGCGAGACGGGCCAGGGCAGCCAGAGTATGTGCTTCCTGTTCTCGAGTATTCCTCCCGTCGAGGGACGCGCCCGACCTGCACGCCAGGCGCCAGGGGCGAGCCTGCCGGGCCGCGTCGGCCTGCGCGGCGGCGCGCGCCAGTGCGCGGCGGGCCAGGGCAGCGCGCGAGCCCCGCGGGCAGCGCGCTCATCAGCGCGAGGGGCGAGCGCGCCCTCTGCGGCGGGGCGAGGGCTGCGCCCCACCCCGGGGGGCAGTCGGGCGCGCACGCCGAGGGCACCGGGAGAGGGCTGGACCTACACGTTGGACCTGCGGTGGGGGCATTTCTTTTCTCTCATGCGAGGGCACAAAAGTGCCGGCGCAGGAGAGGGCACCAGGAGAAGGCTGGACCTAAACGGTGTCTTTCGCTTTGTGGTCGTTTTGTTGTTCGTTTCGTTATACCTCTTTCCCGGTACCTCCCTCCCGAAACGAAACAAAAAACAAAACACAGCCGAAGTCCAGCAACACAGCGTTTAGGTCCAGCACTGCACCAGGATAAAGGGAACGACTCCAGAATTGATTTTGCCCCCAGATTCATTTTCTCGTGAAATCCATGGGTAAAGCGTGGAACGCCCGCGGAGGCTCCTGCCCAGCTCTTGCCCAACCTGTCTGCCCAATGGTCAGGTGCTCCTGTAGGGGAACGAACAATGACAGAAACCCAAAAGCTCGGAGTTCGCGCGGATTTCTCGGATCGGCGCGGGACCCCCCGCCCCTGGCGCGCAGCGCGCCAGAGGTGGCGCTGGAGGCGCCGAAAGGGGGGTCCCGCGCCGACCCGAGAAATCCGCGCGAACTCCGAGCTTTTGGGTTTATGTCATCGTTCGTTCCCCTACAGGAGCACCTGACCATTGGGCAGACAGGTTGGGCAAGAGCTGGGCGGGAGCCTCCGCGGGCGTTCCACGCTTTACCCATGGATTTCACGAGAAAATGAATCTAGGGGCAAAATCGATTCTGGAGTCGATCCCCAACTCGAGGCTCGGGGGGAAGCAGCCGCTGTTGGTCTCCGCTCCTGATCGTGGTAAGGGGGGTGGTAAGGGGGGCCTGGCTTTAGGTCGGGCATGTCCCCCTACAGGCGGGCTTTGGGCGAGAAACGAAAAATGCTCAATGACAAATTCCCAATCAAATAGTCCCTGGACAATTTTTGGACAATTTTTTGAATACTCCCCCTGTAGAGGGACAGGCCCGACTCAAGACTGGCCAGAGGGGGGAGCTTCGAGAGCACCACCGCAAACTGCATGTCTAGAGCATGCCAAACGTGTCAGATAGCAAGGTCGCTCCTTTCGCATTGGGATGGAGGCCTTTACACATCCTTATGCCATGGGCCTGCAGGGGCTTTCCCACGGCCAGTCACGGGGTCCACAGGGCGACCTGCGACGCATCGCCGAGGGATCGGCGGCACGCCCCCGACGAGAAAGCCGCGCGCTCCTGGGCAGGCGAGGAGCGAATCGGGCCCTGCTGGGCGACGAGGCGGAAGGGGGGGGGGGGGCGGGGGGCCGGTGCAGGGGGAGGATCGAGCCTCGAGGATCCCAGGGCCCCGCAGCCCCCGACGAGAAAGCCGCACGCTCCTGGGCAGGCGAAGAGGGAATCGGGCCCTGCTGGGCGACGAGGCGGAAGGGTCGACGGTGGACAAACCTCGCTATAGTACACCTCCCCTTAGCGAAAACGGCCCGGGACCGAAACCGACGGACCTGGACCCGCAAAGTGACGGCCGCGACGCCCTCTCGTGAGCCGAAAACGGCCAACTCCTTAATCGACGTGTCAGGGTAGGAGGTCTATCAACCTCCGAAAGGGGAGGGGGGGGGCCGGTGCAGTGGGAGGATCGAGCCTCGAGGAGCTCAGGGCCCCGCAGGCGGGGGCCTTGCTGGCCTTGCTGCGTCCGCGGGCCAGAGCGCTCTCCACGGCGTTCGTGCTCTCCTCCGCGGGATCCTGCTCCCTGCCGCGCGTCCTGCTCCCCAGGGCCCCGGAGGATCCGGGCTCCCCGGGGGGCCTCTGGGGGGCTCCGCGGCTGGTCTCGCCCGGAGGTCTCCAGGCAGAGTGCCGCCCGGGCCCAAGACTCTCGGGGGCCCGAGGTTCGGCCGAGGAGCCCAGGCCTCCGAGGAGAGGGGGCCAGGCAGAGGACGGCTGGCGCACTGTGGGCCCGGGGCACGTGCGCGGACATCCTCTGCCCCCCTCGCAGCGTCCGCATGTGTCGATGCTGTCCCTGCGAGCTCGCGCGCGTGCCGTGCGCATCGCGAGCCGAGCGGGAGAGGTCGTGGAGCTGATCCGAAACTCCAAGCAAGAGGGGTGACGACCGATGGGGCAGAGCACAGTCGCGGCACAATGCCCCAGAACACAGTCGCGGCACAATGCCAGCGAGATCGGGCCATTGCCAGACACGGGAGGCAGGACATGGAAGAGCAAGGCAGAGGCCCACAGATCATGCCGAGGCATGTGCGCGGACGAGGTGGGCGAGGGGATGCGTGGGGAGAGAATAAGGAGGGTCAAAAGAGGATAAACAAGCTACATAAACATGCACCTTGGGAAATCCGCGCACGTTGCTTGGATCGGCGCTGAACCCCCTCCAAGCGCGTGGCGCGGGGCCGGAGGCGCCGCCTGGGGGAAAGTCAGGGGGGCCAAGCGCCGATTCGAGAAATCCGCGCTGAGCGCCGACAGTTTATGTCTATGTATTTGATCGTCCCTCGAGGCAAGGAAGGCATGCACGCTTGGAGATGCCTGGAACGAAAATGAGGAGAGGTGGAGGAGGAGGAGGAGGAGGAGTTTGAGGTGGAGAGTGAGGAGGAGGGTGAAGATGAGGAGAGCGAGGAGGAGGAGGAGCAAGAAGAGGAGGAGCAGGATGAAGGAGGAGGATGAGAAAGAGGAGGAGGATGAGAAAGAGGAGGAGGAGGAAGAGGAGAAAGAGGGAAGAGGAGGAGGTGGCGGAGAGGAAGCAGGAGGAGGAGGAGGAGGAGGAGGAGGAGGAGACAGAGGAGGAAGAGGTGGAGGAGGAGGCATGAGAGGCACGACGTCGTCGGGACCTCATGGCCCTCGCTGCGGTGTGCACTCCCCGGCCTCCGCGTTCGGGCTGCAGGAGTCGGCGCCCGCAGCGGTGAGGCTCGGGGAGCCTGGGTCACCCGTCTTGGGCCCTGTTTCCTGCCCTTCCTCCTCCTCCTCCTCCTCCTCCTCAATCTGGGGCTAGCCTGGGCGTCCTTCAAATGGAGGGAGGATTCTCTACAACATGTGCTCTCGTCAGAGTGGCGGACCAACCGCCCGCTCGTCATTCAAGGGGTGTGCGTGCCGGGAGTGGACAGGAAAACACGCATGGACTTACGAAGAGGGGACTTGGGACGGGAGTGCGTACTGCAGCATCGGTGGACGTATCTTGGGCTTCCTCTTGTCCTCCTCCTCCTCCTCCTCCTCCTCCTTCCTGCCCCCTCCTCCTCCATCCCTTTTCCTTACAAGTAGCTCCTCCCCGTCTCACCCCAAGACGCGTCGGTAGGGCGGGCCGGGCATTTCGCCTGAGATTTCCTCGTAGCTCATGACCCTACTGCTTGAAGCTTGCAACAATTTCGCGGATGGATGGCGGTCCGTTTTCAAAAATGAGGCTCTCGCCGTCGTGCCGCGGGCACTAGTCTTAACAATTTCAGCATTGTTTCATAAAGTGCCTCTCGCCTTGACACCGCGTGCATTCATTTTAACACTTCGCGACACGTTCAAAGAAGGAAAACGGTTCCTTTCAAATCGTGGCTCTCGTTGAGTGCCGTGCGCATTCGTCTTGAAAGTTGCAAACATTAAGCGGGTTCGTATGATCGAAGATCCAGGATTCGCGTTATTGTGCGACTTGGGACTGTCAGGACGCAAAAGGAATACTACTTCGCGCTGCTGAAGTCCAAGGAATTGTGTTCTGGTGCGATTTAGGGTTGTCAGACCGCAACGGGCATGTTGATCCGCGGCGTTGGAATTCCAGGAACTGTGTTTTGGCACGGCTGAGGATCCTCCGACGGTTGTCTTCAAGTTGGCCGCTTCTCGCAAAGACAGCAAATTCTGTGAGGGACCTGTGAAGAGGGAACTTGAAGGAAGGTCTTATTGCAACAACGTTGTCGTTTGTTGGGCGTACTCTTGTCCCCCTCCTCCTCCTCTTCTTCTTCCTCCCTCCTCCTCCTCCTCCTCCTCCTCCTCCTCCTACTGCCGATCTCGTCTGCTCATTCCTTAACCCTCCCCCTCCCGCTGCTCCTCTCCCCTCTTCGGGGAGGAGCAGAAGGACGAGCCTGTGTCGCCCATCGTGGGCCCGACGCCCTGGCCGCTCAAGGACGACCTTCGAGGAACCGCTCAAGGGCACAAAGCACACGCCGACTTCTCGGCAGGCCGCGCGGGTTTCTCAAGTCGGCGCTGGTCTCCCCCCTGGCGCGCGTCGCGCGTCAGGGGAGAGGGGTCTCAACGCCGACCCAAGACATCCGCGCAGACCTCCGACACGTGATCTTCATGGACAAGAGAGGGAGAGAGAGAGAGAGAGAGAGGGAGGAAGGGAGGGAGGGAAAGAGAGAGAGAGAGAGACATACATCTGTGTATATATATATATATAGAAAGAGAGAGAGAGAGAGAGAGAGAGAGAGAGAGAAAGAGAAAGAGAGAGAGAGAGAGAGAGAGAGAACGACCCTATCTCGCTTTGGGCCACCATCGTCTCCAAACGGGGGCCAAGCGGCACCAGGCTGCTCGCAGGGTGTCCCGTTGCGGCCACGTTGCTTGGCGAGGAGGCGTGCGAAATGACCTGGGCTTGCCTGGGAACGACCGCCACGGGCAGCTCTGTTCGCGTTTCGCGCCTCGCGAAGCGAAACAACTTCGCGCCCTCGCGCCGCCCATCCAGGGGAGAATATGGGGACGAAGAAGATGAAGATGAGTAACCGCGAACCACGAACAGCTCGGCGCCATTGTGGCGGCACCTGGTGCACGAGGTCAGTCACCCTGTGAGTACATGATGTCCCAACAGGGCCCCAGGAGAGCCCCAGAGGCCTCAGACATGTTCTGGGTGACTGCATGCTGTTTCGCATCGCTGATCAGGGCAACTCGTCTGGAATGTGTTTGGGTTCTCGTTTTGGATGGCACTGCGGTCTCCACTCCCGCCTCCCTCTTCCTCTCTTTTATCCTGCCGGATCCTGCCTGCCAGGCTGCCTCCTACCTCACAATACTACGTGGCCTCGCCGTCCGTGGGGGGCTGCGAACTGCACCTTCGAGGGCTGCTGAGGGTCCAGCGGACTGGCGCTGCGTCTGGAATTCTGATTCGACCTCGCCATCCCTGGGGGGTGCGAACTGCGAAGCTGTCGCCGCTGTCGAGGGCTGCTGGGGGTTCAGCGCCTCAGAAGGCTACCAACTGGGAAACGGAAGGGCGGCCACCCCCGCGGGGGGCTGGGCCCTCGTCCTGTTGGGTCGCGCGGGGCCTCGCCCCATGCACGCGCTGGTCGAGGCGTGCCCCGAGAGGGGGCCGGCCCGCTAGCGCGCAGGCTGGGCCCGCGTCCCGAAGGGTCGCGTGGGCCCCCGCTGAGGCCCGCGCTCGCGCCCACCCGCAGTGCCCCCAAGAGCTGCCTCAGACAGGGCGCGAGTTAAACAGTGTTTTCCGTGATCGTTCTGTTTTCGTCATCCCTAGTTTTGTCTTCGCTCCACATTTGCTGCAAAACGAAATCAAAGCGAAAGCGGTCCACGGAATTGCCAGAACACCGTTTAGCTCGAGCCTTGGCCTCAGAGGCTTTCCTCGTCGCGGGGCTGAGCGGCTCGCTCGGGTCGGTCTCGGTCGTGTACAATCCAACCCGTATCATACGGATGCACGGTGAGGGTGCAAGGACCTTAGGCGCCCGCTTCGAAGCTTTCCGAACGGGGCGCGGGCAACGAAAGCGGCCAAGGATGGACCGAGGTACCCTTGGGACGGTTGCCCATCCTTACTACGCAGGTTGACTGTGCACCTGTCTCGCCTCGCCTGCGGGGAGCGTCCTGCGGCTTCCCATCCCTGCTTGGATTGCTCGATCTTCCCGACGAGCTCGGTCCTCAAATCTGGGGCCGTCATCGCGCCCGCTGCTGTGGCCCCTGCGGGTGCTGCCGCCGGATCTCGGGGCTCTTCGCCTGCGTCAAAGCCTGCGCCCGGAGGATGCGGCGCGCCCTCCCCGCCGTGGTGCACGGGGGGGGTGGGGGATCGCCTATCCGCGCGGCTGGGCTTCGGTCTCGTTGCCGCCGGTGCAGGCCCCCCTCTCATGGGGGACCATTCCTCGACGCCCCTGGGTGCTCACCCCGCGCCGGGTGCACGTTTGCCTAGCGGCGCCAGGTGAGACCCTCTCCTTTTTATGGGCGGTGGGCCGCGTGGCCGGCCGCGGTCGCGGTCGTGGGGCCCGCCGCTGTCGACGTTGGCGAGCTGGTCAGACATCTGGCATACTCTTCCACGGTCCTCCCGTCCTGCTGTGGTCTGTGGGGCGGCGGCGTCCAGGGCGTGTCCCCCCGCGTGCTGCCAGTTGCCTGGGCGCGTGCCAATCTGCAGGCTGGGGACTGTTGTCGTCCGACATTTGAATGAAGGGCTGCGACGTCTCCCCGATGTTCCTGCCTCGATGGCTTTCGATTTCCTTCAGCTGCGTCTGTGACCTCCCGCCCAGCGCCCTGTGGCCGTGGCGCACCCGCGTGGCTCCTGGCGGCCGCGGGAAGAGCCATCGGGGAGCCGCCGCCGCGTTCCCGACTGCGCGCTGTCGCTCAACGGAGGTGGCCGCTGGCCCCCGAGCCTCCTCCTGTGTCCTTCGACGCGCGGGCGACGGGAGAGGCAATCCGTCTTCGCTGGCTCTTGGCCGACGGCCCCGTTCCTTCCGCGCCCCGCCTCCGTGGGAACTGCCCCCGCAGGGTCGCGCATGGGGCCTCTCGCCTCGGCTTCGCAGGCGGTTGTCGGAGTGGCTCCGCGAGGCCACAGGTTCACTGGCGGGCGGCTCCGTGGACGGCGCAAGCTGCCGCGGGCGGCGGGGCCGCCCCCCGAACGGGCCCGCGCCCGCTGGCGGCGTCCGCGAGGCGCGCGGCCCCCGCCCCGAAGCTTCGCGTGGAGTCTTGCAGCCGCCCGCGCTCGCGCCCATCGGGCTGGGGGGGGGGTAAGGGCTGCGCGCGAGGGGCTGGGACTCCCGGCCCCTTTGGCCCCCCCTGCTATTCGTGCGCGTTGGAGGTCGGCGCGCCCTCGTCGGTGGGGCTCGCCTCCAGCCCTTGCCCCGCCCCATTGGACGCTGTTCCGCGGGCTCGCTGTCTCGGCAGCATCTCGCGCCGCGCGCTGAACTGCTGCGCCTTTGCCCACGGCAGCTCAACATTTCGTCGCACTTCGGCGCTCCAGCAGCTCCTCGTCGCACGTTGCGGCCTGCGCCCCTGCTCGGACTTTGCCCGATGTTCGCCGGGCATCTCCTGGCATCGCTCACCAACGTGGACCTCGACCTCTCTGATCTGCTACAGCTCGTGGTCCGTAGGTCCGCCGCGCCTCCTCCATCAGGTCCTGGCCCGGCGTGGCTGGTGCCTGCCTGCGGGTGCCCCGCGTCGCGCGGCGCCAGCGTGTCTTCTTCGTGGGCAGCAGAGCTCGCCAACGCTGCCCGCGTCGCTACGCCTGCTCTTCCTCTTCTGATGGCGGCGCCTGCCCTAAGCCGTATGGCGCTGCGATTTCTGGCTGCGGCAGGCTAGGCGGCTGTTCTGCGGGGTTGAGCGGGAACGTGGGCGCCCCCTCTCCATCTATGCCTCTCTGTCATCACACTCGGTCTCCGAATTCGTCATCTCCTGCGTGCCGTCGGACCGCCTGCGGGGGGCACGTCCCTTTGGTGCCCCTCCTGGGGCCGCCCTCCTCTGCGTCCGCCGCGCTGCCGCGGGGCGGGGTCTTTCGGTCCTCGATCTCGCCCACCATCTCTTGCGCCTCCTCGCGCGCCATCCTCAGTGTGTTGCTCCCATCACTTTTGAGCAAAACGCGCGCTGGTCGGCGGAGGGCGGGGGCGCGGGGGCGACCCCTCGCCCTAGTCGCGTTTCGGGCCGCGCTGCGGCCGGCTCCCTGACCAGCGCGACGACGCGGCCCCGTCCCGAAATGTTGCTTGGAGCCCGGCTGCCGCCGGCGCCGTGCACCCCGCCATCGCTGTCGTTCAACCTCGGGCAAATCCATGTCGTCCGACGCGTCGACGTCGCACCTGCCCTTCTCCTCAGTGGGCCAGCTCGGCCCCGTCCTTGCTCCCCCGCGAGTGGCGCCCCAGTTGCCCGGCATTTCCGTTTGAAGGTCTTCGCCTTCCTCGCGAATCTCGCCCATGACTCTGTGGTCTCTGAGTAGCTCGAAGCGGCTGTTCTTTTCGGCGCCCTCCTGCTGGCCTGCCCGCGCGCCCCTCGATCACAAACGCCTGGGCGACGTCGCAGGTGGATGCTCGCGGGCCCAGTGCGAAGCCTGCGGGCCACCTGGGGCCAGCGTGGCGTCGGTCCAGGCCAAACGAGGTCAATGTCTACATGGCATGGTCGAAAGGGCTGCGGATCGCGCGACGACCCGCAGTCTTGACGGTGCGACGACCCCCCAGATGCGAATGGGCTGCGCGGCCCCGAAGCCCTACCCGTCACCCAAATGACCACTCCTCGGGAGCACGGCGCCTCTCCGTCATGAAGGCCCCTCCCCGCCCCCCCCCCGCCCGCAGCGGGGCGGGGGAAGTGGGCCGCGGGCGGGGCGAGCGCCTTCGCCGATCGCCTTGTACTCCCGCGCAACGGTGCCATCTGTACCTCACCTGAGGCCGCTTTTCTTGCTGACGCACCTCCAGGGCCCGCCTCCCGTTGCGGTGCCTCCTGGCTCATCCTGATGCCCTGTAAGCACGCACCGCGCCCACTCCTTTGGCTTGAGAGGGGCCGTCTTGCAGCGCGGGCACACGTACATGATGCAGCTGTCGCCGCCGATTACAATCATGAAATCGGTCGCTGCCCCCAGGCGGTCATCTTCAAGATGGCCTAATCGATCTGCTGCAGGTTCACGTTCTGCGCGGACATGTTGCCCCCATGCTTCCGGACCTCCGCTTCCATGGCGCGGGAAATGGCCGCGCCCTGCACGGAGGGGGGCTCCTTCTGTTCGTCCCTGATGTTGAAATATACGAGGTTCAAGCACATAGTGCCTGGCCTGAGCTGATGGTCCAAGTCCCCGTGACCATTGCTACCGTGGCAGTGGAGGTACATGTGATGGCGCGGATTCGCGGGATTCAGTTGACGAACGCCAGCTTGTACTCGCCACCCATGACCTTGGCAATGCACTCGTGCACGCGACCCGAGCTGATCTGCCGGGAGGAAGGGGCGTCGCCATTATTGCAGGCCTGGGCGAAACTGGATGTCAAACGACACCCCAATCCACAGAAACTCATCGAATCAGCAAGAGAGAGCATGAATTTATATGTATACGACGTATGCGTTCTATGCCTCTGTAGCCGTTCGGGCTCAGATTGTATGTTTTACATAATGCGGGCCCGAGCAGCGCGTGTTGAAATTGTTACCATTCCAGCGTGAGGGCATTTGTCCAACAAGAACGGTGTTCACACTTCGTATGTTGACCCCATTCTGAACGTGTCTGCGACATCTACTTCTGTATCTCTGATACTGTTCACCTTCTTTGCGGGGGGGTGACGACCGAATTCTAAGAGAAATTGCCAGAGGGAGTGGCACGTAATCGGGTCGTGGACGATGACATGGCCACCCTTGAATCAGGCGGTGCCCTTTAAGTCTTAGGTCGAGCATGTCCTCCTATAGGCGGGTTCTGGAAGAAAAAGCACAATCTAAAACAAATCAAATAACACGCGTCGCACTATTCTTGAATACTCCTCCTGTAGAGGGGCATGCCCGACGTAATCCAAGTCCCCGAACACTGGAGTGCGCCATTGCCTCGGGGGGTGACTTCTAGACCCGCATGCCCCTCGCGCACCGCAGACAAGGAAGGCGACTGGTCCGTGCGTCTGCCAAGCTCCCGCCCCGAAGGGTCGAGTGGAACCCCGCCGCAGCTTGCGCTCGCCCCCGCCCGCGTCGGCACCACTCGCCCCCCCTCGGGCGGGTACGCGGGGGGACGACTCGGGCCCCGACGCTGCAGGCGTGGCCGAAGCTCTCCTCGCTGACCCGCCAGGGCGCACGGCCCAACAGGCGCCTTCACCGCCCAGCCGTTGCCGTGGAATGGCCGAACGCCAGGGCCCAAAGGGCCACAGACGTCGGGCAACAGAGGAGGGCACACTGTCATGTTGGCACGCGTGGGCTCGTTTAGGTTGCTCCTGGCAGGACAGCCCAAAGTCGAATCGACAAATCGGATCGGCGATCGAAATGAATCGGATCGGTGGGAATCGGCAACCGAGTCGGGAAAAATCGAATCGGCGGAAATCGGCAGCCTAGTAGGCTTCCAGTAGGAAACCGGAACCCGAATCGGAATCCTAATCCGAATCGAATCGGATTCGGAAGCCATCGAAATCGAATCGAATCCAATCGGAGGAATCAAAACGAACACTGTTTTGGGGCGACCTGGGGCTCGTTGCAGCGGACAGCGGCCTCGCCGGCCGAGCGGTGCCCGCCGGGGCTCTGTGGTGCTCGCGCGGGTGCCTCTCGCTGCGCCGCAGCCGCTCGGCGATCTCGAGCGCTTGGCTGTTCAGTGCCAGCTCGGTCGCGGCGTCGGAATGGGCCGATGATCCTCAGGACGTGCGCCAGCGCCAGCGCGTGTCGGCGGCACGCCCAGGAGGGGAATGCAGAGGGGGCGGGCCTACTCAGAAGGCCTCCGGACTTCCGAGCAGTTTTTCACGCATTCTCCGAAACCACAGAGGGCTTCTGAAACGACACGCTGCCTCCTCCTCCTCCTCCTCCTCCTCCTCCTCCCTCCTCCTCCTCCTCCTCCTCCTCCTCCTCCTCCTCCTCCTCCTCCTCCTCCTCCTCCTCCTCCTCCTCCTCCATCCTCCTCCTCCTCCTCCTTCGCCTCCTCCTCCTCCCTCCTCCTCCTCCTCCTCCTCCTCATCCTCCTCCTCATCATCATCATCATCATCATCATCATCATCATCTCATCATCATCATCATCATCTCCTCTCCTTCATCCTGACCCTCTTCCGCTTCCTCCTCCTCTCTCTCCTCCTCCTCCGCCTCCTCTCCCTCCTCCTCCTCCTTCCTCCTCCTCCTCTCCTCCTCCTCCTCCTCTCCTCCTCCTCCTCCTCCTCCTCCTCCTCCTCCTCCTCCTCATCCTCCTCCTCATCCTCCTCCTCCATCCTCCTCCTCTATCCTCCTCCTCCTTCTCCTCATTCTCCTCTCCTCCTCCTGACCCTCCTCCTCCTCCTCCTCCTCCTCCTCCTCCTCCTCCTCCTCCTCCTCCTCCTCCTCCTCCCTCCTCCTCCTCCTCCTCCTCCTCTCCTCCTCCTCCTCCTCCTCCTCCTCCTCCTCCTCCTCCTCCTCCTCCTCCTTCCTCCTCCTCGTCCTCCTCTCCTCCTCGTCCTCCTCCTCGTCTCCTCCTCCTCCTCCTCCCCTCCTCCTCCTCCCTCCTGGCGCACACTCCTCCTCCTCCTCCCCCTCCTCCTCCTCCTCCTTCCTCCTCCTCCTCCTCCTCCTCCTCCTCCTCCTCCTCCTCCTTCCCCTTCCTCCCCCTCCTCCTCCTCCTTTTTGCAGAGGCCCGCCCCCTCTCGTTTCCCCCCTCGGCGCGCCTTTGAGTGTGCCTGCCCTCCGCGGCCCTTCCATAGCGGCGCAAGCCGTGCAGCATGAGGGACGGCACGGGCTGCGCGCCATCGGCGGAGCTGCGCTCAACCACGCACACACACACAAACATGCACGCAAGCACGCACGCACACACGCACGCACTCACGCACCCACTCACTCACGCACTCACGCACGCACGCACACGCAACCCACGCCCAAACCCACACCCTTGTTCCTTATTATTATATACCCCCACCTACCTCGTATTCCGGCCGATAGCAACCCAATCCGGGACCTCCCATCCGGACTGTAAAAAATCAATACAAAGTGGCCGTTTTCTTGTCAACATCGTCTTTCTTGTTGTCGACGATGCGAAAAGCGTGGCAGGAATGGGACGCGGCGCGCATCGCGCGCGGCAGTCAATCTGAGCCCGCCCATCCTGACTGTATATATATATATATAATGTTCGTTTTTTCCTCTCAGCATGGCCTGCCTTGTCGCCGACGGTGCGAAATATGTGGCAACAGTGGGACGCGGCGCACATATGGGACGCGGCGCACATCGCGCGCGGCCGTCGATCCGGGCCCGCCCATCCTGACTGTAAAAAATCAAAACGAAGTCTCCGTTTTTTCCTCTCAGCATGGTTTGCTTTGTCGCCGACGGTGCGAAGTATGTGGCAGGAACGGGACGCGGCGCACATCGCGCGCGGACGTCCATGCGGGCCGCGGGCCCTCCCATCCTGACTGTAAAAGACAATACAGATTTGCCGTTTTTCCTTTCATCATGGCCTGTCAAGTCGTCGACGATGCGAAATGCGTGGCAGGAACGGGGCGCGGCGCACATCGCGCGCGGATTTCTGGGGCAATCCCAAGGCGGGAGGGGCCACCTTACTTGTCAGAAACAGTGCCATGCTGCTTTTCCCTGCCCACATAGCTGTTCTTGTCGTCCACACCGCAAAAGTGCATGGCAAGACTTGGGCGCGGCACGCCCCGCTCCCCCCCCGCTCGAAGTGAATGAAATGACCTTCCCGCTTGGGCGCCGAGCGAAATTTTCTCAACGATGCGCTCCCGCTTTGGCTCGGCGCACGTTTTTAGCTCGCTAATTCACTGGGCGCCGGGGCGTTCCAGAAGGCCCTGGGGTGACGAATGCCTGGGAGGTTTTTGCTTGTTCAGGCTCTTGGAGGGCCTCCTGAGGCTCCCCGCGGTTTCTTGGCGGCGTCTTCGGCCGTCTGGAGGCCATCTTGGGCGTCTTGGAACGATCTTTCGGCGACTCAGGGCCCCTCGGATCGTCTCGGGGGCGTCTCGGCTCTCTTGGGGCGTTCCTGGGGCGCTCTGGGACTTGGAAGTCAGCGCCGAACATGAAAACCATCGCTGGGACCGACGTGCCCAGGACCTGCTCGGGGTTCTTTTCGTCCGGGGGCCCCCAGGGGTCGCCCCGCGCGCGCAAACTAGAAGATCGTTAACTAGTTGCCGGAGATCTTAGCATGCCTCTGGCCCGTTGGGTTGGCCCGGGACCTGCTCGGGGCACTTTTCGTCCGAGGGCCCCCAGGGGTCGCCCCGCGCGCGCGAACTAGAAGATTGTTAACTAGTTACTGGAGATCTTTGCACGCCTCTGGCCCGTTGGGCCGGCGAATTCGTCCCAAGCCTTTCTGAGATCTCGACCCTTTTCTCGGGGGCAGTTTTGCGTCCTGGGGATTTTCTTATTGGTCCGGGGGGGCAAAAACCGTTCCCTGGAGGGCGAAGTCGAGGGAAAACGTGCGAAGTCGACGGAAAAACGCCAGCACCAAGAAAATCTTGTCGTCGGGGATGTGTGCCCAAGAGCCGCGAGAGCTTCCGAGGAGCCTCGAAGCACGAACTGGGAGGTCCCGTCGCGGCGGCACGGCGCCGGCGCCGCCCACAGGTCATGGTCGGCGGCGCGAAAGGGGGAGTGTTTCAGTGAGGTGT